>JAZHYW010013967.1:0-61744 GCA_037355805.1 Ixodes ricinus | reverse complement strand
TAACGGTGCCGTCTAGCGCCGTATGCGGTGCGAGCAGGAAACAATAGCGTAAATATGCCAAAATGTTGAAAGGAAAACAATTGAGCTTCAGGCTTTGCTGAGGTTGTGGAATTGTAACCGACTATGAAGTTATTTTCTTCTTTTTCCTGTTTTTTACGTCTCCTGTATTCAGTACTGTCGCATATTTGTATCTTTGTATTATTTTCATGTTTATTTTCTGGTGGTTTTACTGGATATTATTTGCATAAGCATTTTGGAGACTGGCCCGTACCTGTGAATATTGTCAGCTCAATGATTCGGGAGCCCTGATTCACTTCTGATGTTGCCGTAATCCACCCCCCCCTCAAGGTAAATAATTTACAACAACACAATGCTTTTGTGTGAATGTCGTCGTGTTAGCGCGCATGAGTTTTAGTTTCTGTTTTGACATCCTGTAAAACATTGTAAAACACTTTGTAAAAGGCAAATGTAAACGAGACTAATCGTCGCATTTTTATTCTGCTCAGGCAATAAAAGTCTGTCACCCCAGTTTTTTTTTCTTTAGCGAGCTATGTCTTCAGCATAGCAGAACTTATTGATTATCATTTATAAAAAATATAAGAACGCAGTAACTCGTTCGTCTAAGAACGAACTCTATTATGAATTGAACAAAATTCATAAAAAGTGAAAGTGCATTAACACGCAGGAAGCAACAAATGGTCGCATACTAAGGGCGTCGTCCAAGGTTATAGGGCTCAAGCCGGGCAGCCTTTGAAAATAAGTAGTAGAAGTTGGGTGTATCACTTTTAGAAAAGTAATTTGTAACTGTAACTAATTACTTTCACGTAGTAGTTATTGTAAAGCAGATAGCAACCATTTCGGAGCACATGTAATCGTAGTTTTAATTAAATTACAAACCGGGAAGAAGTATACCCAAGGATGATGTTGTCCGTTTCACGTTTTGGGCCGCCAGGCCGCGCGAAGGCAACCTCTCGTTCGCGTGTTTCAAATGGGAAGGAGAGAAGGGCGTAGAAACCGGTGCAGCTTAATTCTCTTCTACATTTTTTTTCCGTTGCTGATGGCGCCACCTCCTCGGGGAGTTGGGTAGTCGTGGTAGGTTCTGTAGAGTTGCGCAGGGGAGGTTTAAGAGTGAAGCAAATCTAAATTGTAGGAACAACGTCTCGCAATTTAACGGTGGACGATGCCTCCGGGCATTGGTCGCTAATGCGCATGCGTCAGGAGTCGTGATGCGCGGCGAGAAGGAAGGCGGATCGAGAGGCGAGAAAAAGCGCGCAACGAGCAATCGCTTTCTCGTCACCTCCTCAGCGGACAGTGCTCGGCAAGAACGCGGCTTGTAAACCACGTGACACCCATCTGGGGGCAGCTTGGAAACACTTCTGAAACCTAGACAAATCCGAGCTGCAGATAGACGTGCTTCCTTTAATTAAACAGAAGAAAAAGGGAGAGGGGAAAAGAAAGAAGGGCTCAAATTACCCGGGGAGACATAGGGCATGCAGGCCGGTGTAGCCATGTGTGCGCTGCATGTGCTGGCGTCTGCAGCAGTTCTAAATCGAAAATAGACTAATACAAGATCGCTCCCTGTACGTGTCTCGTGAACGCCCTATTTTAACGCTGATAGCATTGAGGATGCCCGTGTCACAAAAAACGTGGGCCTGGTGGCGGCAGAGTCTGGCGTCGGTGGCGGGACGCGAATGCTGATTGGTCGATAGGGCTGCGACGGAACAGCAAAGCCACCTGCGCGACTCGCGCGGCAATTTTAACAACGCCTTACGTGGAAAAGTGACGTAACGCGTGGCATTTGAGGTGCCGCGAAAATGAAAGACGCTTACAACACCTCTGTCACGCCGAATTTGTGTGGCGCAGCTTGAGGAGGAGTGAGGAAGGGTACTCAGGGGATGGTGTGTACTCCTCCTCTTCCCTCCTCACCATGCCTCCTGCCCACGCTACCCTCCTCCTTCCCTCCTCCTCTTCCCCTCCCTCCTCCATCCTCCTCATCCTTGACCTGTGTGCGCAACTTGTGGATATAAGGTACCACTAACAGCTCTCTCTCTGGCGTAAACTTCTCTACTCCAAAGCAGTTTGATTGCTGCGCGTTCTTCAAGAGGAATCTCGTCACACCCACTAGACAGCTGCTAGCGTGCCCACTTCTCCAAAACTTTATTAGTTCGCTCGCAAAAACTCGTAGGGATCATCTTTGCGCCGACACGACCTCTTTAAGAGGATTCCACAAACTACTAGTTATATCACTTTAATACTTTTAAGAGTGGTTCGAATCGTACGGGAAGATCAGCTTCGTGAGTCAGAACGTTCTACTCCCGGCAGGGTGCAGTTCGGCCTGTCCTTGCCGACAGTAGACGCCGTTCGCGGGCCGTTTGGCTTGTTCTGGTAGCCATCTCGCTACTTTTGGTTCGTGCGTGACAAAGGTATCTGATAAAGCTGACGGACTTCAAGGTGATCCATCATCGCAAAGCAACGAACTTGTGATCTCATATTATCGTGCGTCCTTGTGATGAAGCCGGAAATGTGCTGGTAGTCTCGCGTTATGGGTTAAATTAATCGTGCGTCCTTGCGCCGATCTTTTCGTTGGAGTGTTGGCACGGGCACGCATAGCTTTTGTAAAAACACTGCTGCATTGCCCCTTGCTGGTGTCCACCAGATGTTTCTCTGTGCTCTTTCAATCTCATCTGTGTGATGCGAGCGGCAAACACATGCCTTGAAAAACGTAGCGGTTCTTGCTGGCTACGTACTATTGCTTTCGTCTCGTTGTTTCTTGAGACAAGTTCTCGCCCAATGCCTCCATAGTCGCTTCCTCAAAAAAGCAGCGCAGCTTCTGCATGTCGATACGGTGCAGACTCACGTGTACTAAAACCATCGATCCGACTCTGCTTACGTTGTTTGTTTGCTTTTTACGGCGACGACTAAGCGAACTAACAATCCCAACGTTACCCTCCTTGGCAATAGACTAATAGTCATTTGAATTTCCGGTGTGCTTATGAAAGTTGCAATCGCTTCAGTCCCAAGTTCAGGCGTTATAGCGATTAACAACGACACAAGCTTACACTTGAGCAGCTGCAGAGTCAGATTAGCGTCTTCTGTGCTCAGCTTTGTCGGTGTGCCGGCCATCTTGCAATGTCCCCTGTAATAACTCGGGGTAGACTAGGCTGGTATTCCGCTTGATCCCCGCGCTGGCCTCGTCAAAACGGTAGAATGGTCGAGATCCAGGGCGTCTCTTTAATCCGTTTATTTACATAGTAGCGTGAAAATCAGGGAGCACACAGAGAGTGCGGTGGACGGGCCTTTATATAACGAATACTGGAATTAGGGGACGGCACTGCCATTGTTCAGACGGCTTGGCATTCCCTCGCGTGATGTGACGTCATGGAAGATTCCTTCAGAGTCAGAATCCTGGCGCCGGTGTATGGAAGTCAGCCAGACGGCAGTATTTCGCTTGTCTGGTGCCGGCGCCCCTCGAACCGAGAGTGAATCACAATAGACGCGTACACAACACACGGCACTCGAGGTCAGGATCGGGTGTTGTTTCCTTTTCGAGGAAGAAGCAGGGGTTTCGGAATGCAGCCACGAGCACGTGTGTCGTCGACTTAGCCTTGGTCGGCTAAGGTCAACGCCAAACATAACAGAAGGCAGTTCACAACACCCCCAACAAAAGCAAAGAAAAAACGAAACAACTGCGGAAATTCACATAGAGGGCGCGAACTGCATACGGTGGTGCTCTAAAAGCCCGGTTAGTGGAGACTCCGGCAGTGGGACTCTAATCCGAGTCGTGGAGTCGCCACTTAACACACCCATCGACGTCGGAGCGCCTGACTGCCATTCGCGATCGCCATACGCTGCGAAATCCCAAAGAAAAACAACAAAACAAAACAACATACCAAATAGGATGAATTTATCATTGGTGACGCTCAAAAACCGAGTGCCGGAAGCACAAATTCTCGGTTACTTTTTCAAAGTGCACTGGAGCACGTCCCTAAAACAAAACACAGCGTCCCAGCGAAATAGTAAACACATGTTCGATGGTTTCCGGTTTCTTACATAAACTACAGTCAGTCGACCATGGCACATCTACGCCTCTTTCATTAAGCCACACCTTGAAAGGACTAGGCCACGCAAAGCACGCTCGCACGGCGAATGAGAAGGCGATGCTAACGGGGCTCGATTACGCTATAGCGTTCCACCTTAAAGGCGAAGCTTAAGTGTCCTCCAAGTTCTAGTCATTCACTTCGAATTATTGATACCGATAGGGCGAGCGCGTGCAGTACACGTGTTCCCCAACAAAGGTGTTCCCGGCATGTTCTTAATGTTACAGCAATTTTGAAAAAAAAGTATATTTGCATCAACGGAAAAATATCGCTGCTGGCAATTTTATTGTATTTTAAAGATTGCATGCTCTGCAACAAAGCTAGGCTGATCGCCTCTACTTCCCACATTAAAAAAAACGATAGGTTAGTGTTCCGGCAGGGGGACATCCGCGGCAAATATCATAAATATGGCGAACTATAAAAAGAGGTGTGGCGATCGCTCGCTTCTCCAAGCCGCTGAAAGCGGTCCCACGCATCGCCGCGGTAGCGTAGCCACAACGGCAAACACCGCCTAAACGTAAAAAAAAATGAAAAAAATGAAAGGGGTTCTTATTTACGGCTGAGCACTGTTTCTACCGTTTAATAAAGTGCCGAATCCAGCCATTTTTGTTCGCATCTTTTCTAGCCTCGCGTGCAGATTATGCTGGCCAGACAGTAGGCTTGAATCGCGAGACCGCACTTGCCGGCGCGATAGTATGTTAAAAAAAAAAAAAAACTTATTTGCAACATTGCACGAGTTGCATTATGAGACCCGGTTGGCCATGGAGAGGAGGAGCATGGTTTCGGTTTCGATTTCGATTGCCCCGTTGATGAAGTAGTGCATCACCGCACTGCAGCCGCAGCATTCCATCCGTATCTGTATAGCAACACCTACAGATACGGATGTAGTATACAAATTTAAGTTCTGCTGCAGGTTACCCTTCAGCTTGACAGACAATGAGAGCTTCGGCAATCGGGAGCTGGGACGCTGAAACTACAACGACTCTAGCGGTTTTCTTTTTTTTTTTTTCGGAATTTTTAGCATTAATTGTAAGGATCGTGACATCCGACAGCATGACACACCGGCTGCTGTGACGTCACTTGTTTTATCTTTGGGATCACTTTTTGATCTATGGGCATGATAATACGTTAAACACGCCAGTCGAAGATGCGTTCCATGCTTTGTAGTAAAACGCCCGTAACTCTGAGACTTCGTAACGTTTCTTCATGATCTTTCTCGAATTGTGAAGAAAACAATACCAACCAGCATCGCACTTCTTCTATGCGCACCCCCTTCTACGAAAAATAGGTAAGGCCACATTTATTGATTAGTCCAGGGGCATCCTACAGTATTTATTATTGCGTGAAATTTTAAAGTAAAACGCAGATCCACGTGATTGCGACCCACCCCGGTTACACGGTCATATAAAGAATTACAAGGGGCACTCAATAATAAAAAAAGAAAAGCAGGAAAATGTACAGATTTAGTTTTCAACTTAATGACCAGATAATTTAGGTCGCTTCATTGATCAGAAGGAGAGGAACGTATGAGAATCAATAAACAAATTCATGCGATTAGGCCGGGGAGTTTACGTGCGGAGAAGGAACGAGCGAGAGAGGGGAAAAATAGACATAAGAGAATTCGTCTCCAGCGCAAAACTAGAGCCACTATAGACCTTTTCCGCTTACTCTCGGCCCCGACCGCCAAGTAGGCATATCCGGTATGGGCGAAGAAAAAAGATTAAAATGTTTCAACCTGCAAGTAGTAAAAAAATAGAGGGGAGAGAAAACGAGAATGGGTGACGGTTACGCTTTTTTCCTAAATGCCTTCTGTTGGCGTGGCGACGGCAAAACAATGTTTTCGCCCATACTGGAAGTGACGACAATTCAAGATGGCGGCGCCCTTGAAGAAAGGGTCTATAAAAGGCACGCTTCACCTAATGACAGTTGGGCCATCGTGTTGCTTACAATCATCGTTGCCAGCTACCCGAAGTCTTATCTGAAATCGCAGGAAATGCTTTTGTAGCGTTAGCTACACTGGCCGAGGTTGAGCAGTTTCGCGTGGCTCTGATAATGAGCCGTGCTCCGTGCTGCGCAAGCGCGAGGAGCAGTGACGTCACACGGCGCACAGCTAGCGGGGCGGAGCCGCCGTCGCCGCGGGCTCCGCTGCCACTGCGCGCGCCTAGCCAATCTGCGCAAGCGCGAGGAGCAGTGACGTCACACGGCGCACAGCTGGCGTGCCGGAGCCACCGCCGCCGCGGGCTCTACCGCCACCGCACGCGCCTCGCCGGTCTTCGCATTCCAGAGGAGTGGCGTCATAGCCGCGGCAGACGCACTGGCGCCGCCGCGTGCCCAGCTGTCCGCTTCCGTTGCGCAGTAGCCAAGTCTGACGCTGCACCGGAGCTGCTTGATAGCGCCTCTCATTTTGTGCGCATAAGCTCACGCTACGTATATCCTGGCATAGCCGAGCTAAGCCACCGCAGTTGTTTTTTCCGCCCTCCTGGAACGCTAAAATAGTCCGCGTCAGAGCAAACCGATATCCAGACGTCTCGTCTGAAGCTCGGGACCATAAGTCGCATTTTCGAATTGCAACTATCGTTCGTCGCGCCTGCTCCGCTATAGGCAACAAAATGGCGGCTCCCACAACCTGATACAAAAAACGCGGTGTTCGCTGTGGACACAAGAACATAACTATATGAGCCTTCAGCATTTAAACGTGTTTGCTTTAAACAATTCGTACCGTTCAAACATGCACAGTTTTTGTATGACCGGCGTGACGTCATAGAAAGAAGAGGCACACCTCAGACGACGTCTCCATACTGTCTTTTGTACGATGTGTTAGCCTAAAGGCCGGTTCACGCATACATCGCTATATGTATGCGGGAACTTCAAGACTTGAAGGGCCGTTCAAGCATACATCGCTAGATGTATGCGTGAACTTAAAGACTTAAAGGCCGAATACACAGAAAGAATAAAACACATGAAGGACGAACACAGACACACACAGTTCTTGCAATGAGCAACGAACATTTATGAAATGCCCATGACGCTACGACCGTGAACTTCAAAGATTTGAAAGAAAGAGAACGAAAAATTAAACGAAAATAAAGAAAATGAAATTGCTCAGATTTAAAATAAAACGAAATTGCTCAAAATTTTAAAATACCAAATTAAAACGATAAGACATTTCTGGAAATTAACCCCTGAACAAAGGGGAAAAGGAAGAAGAAAAAAAAAGAAAGTTTTTGCTTCTTTTTCTTTTTTTTCTTCTTTTTCTTTATTCTGCTTTTTTTCTTTTTTGCTTCTTTTTCTTCTTTTTTCTTTTTCCTTTTCCCCTTTGTTCAAAGGTTAATTTCCAGAAATGTCTTATCGTTTTAATTTGGTATTTTAAAACTTTTGAGCAATTTTGTTTTATTTTAAATCTGAGCAATTTCATTTTCTTTATTTTCGTTTAATTTTTCGTTCTCTTTCTTTCAAATCTTTGAAGTTCACGGTCGTAGCGTCATGGGCATTTCATAAATGTTCGTTGCTCATTGAAAGAACTGTGTGTGTCTGTGTTCGTCCATCATGTGTTTTATTCTTTGTGTATTCTGCAGTTTCAACGCGCTCTGCTACGTGTACTTAAAGGCCGGTTCAAGCATACATCCCTAATGTATGCGTTAACTTAAAGACTCAAAGGCCGGTTCACGCATAAACGCTAGAAGTATGCATGAACTTAAAGTCTTAAAGGCTGGTTTACGCATACATCGCATCGCTAAATCATCGCTAGAAACAGCGCTGACGCGGCGCTGAGAGAAACGTAGCTTACCACTGATGCAACGGTGTAGCGACACTGTATCACTAATCTAGCGCATGATCGGCGCTGCACCGACAAGTTCGGCGCTTTTTCAGCGCAGTGGCTTATTTGTGAACGGGCCTTTAGCGGAGCTTATTGCGGTGGCTCTCGGCAACACGGCCGTTCGAAAAGATCCCAGATCTTCTCGGTCTTGGCTGTAGGGTCGTCTCGTCGGCGGTCCGTCTGCGGGAGACTTCAACGCGCGAGCGTTCGTCGGTGAAGCAGCACTCTTGCAGGTGATATATTCCCGCGGTGGTCACTCCGCAACGGGTCTCGAGGTGGTAGTGGTGGTAGACGTGAAGTTCTGAATCAACAAAATCAGCTTTCACAATGATCTCAGACTTCAGGTCCATCTGGACGATCATTGTGAAAACCAGTTTTGTCTGGCGTTTCTTCGGCCGATGCCGGCCGTCGACGTCCCTCGCCGCTTCCGCTGAAAGGGGGAGACACCTCGACAATTTCTTACCTGTAAGGCGAGCTCCGCTTCCTGCGTACGCTCCGATGTCCGCCGGTCGCGTGTATAGGCAGGCGCTTTGACACAGAAACAGTGGATAGGAACACTGATCTCTATCGTAGTAGGTTGGATCTCGGACCTGGAGCCTGAGTGTGGCACCACCGGCCACCATTGCAAGGCAACAGGCCATACATGCAAGTCTATGGAAGACCCAGAGGGATGTTGAAGCTTGCACGCGGTGCGCTCGACTGCGATTGTCTTAGGGTGTTTTGCGATCCTTATATCGGGTGCTTTGAGACCAATGAAAAACCTCAAACGTGCCGGAGCACCAACGACCGTGCCAGCTTTGCTCGCTCCCGACGCCAAATAAATGACACGCTCAACAAGTAAACGACTCGCTTCGAGTATTAGTTTCGTCAGCAAAGGCCTCACCGCTGCTTGTAAAAAACAACCTTGCACCAAAAACAAAAATCGATGCCAACATTTAGTAACTACTTATCGCCTGTTCGGATTACTTCGAGACCACGAACGACTATTCAACGTTAACTTTCGGCAACCCTTGTCTCATTGAACCACATCGCAGTTTACTCCCAAGAAAGTCGCAACTCTTTGCGTATTTCAATGTCGCGTATTAAAGTTCACGTACTGAAATCGGAGAGCTTGCGTCACCGCGAAAACCGGGTACGGGGGAGGGTGGCAAAGCGATATTTAATATTTTTCGTGGGTCACAGGTTAGCAGTTTGGGAAGCACCGTCTTGGTCACATTCCTTGAACGGAAGCAAGTTCATCGAAGAAAATAAAAAAAATAAAGACAAGAAGGTTTGGGCGCCAGGCTTTACACGTAACACAATTCTTCGCTGCTTAAGCGAGCGACCGCTTTGGGTTGATGTTCACCTAAGCAGGCGGCGTAAATCAGGCTCCTATAAGGCGATTAGTGGCTGCAGCCATCTTCGGCCGCTCCTCTCGCAGACCCTCTCGGGTAACACGATCCTGAGGCCATATTTACCTACTCTTTTCTCCGAGTTTATCCGGACGAGGGAAAGATTAAGGGCCTGTCGTCACGATAGGGGACGCTCCCGACCGAGTTGGTCGTCGTCCAACGAGCTGGGCTCTGTTGAAAGGAGCGGGGGGGACACTAGCTGGAATATATACTCGTAAATTCTGTCTTTTTGGTACCCCCCTCCTTCTTTTTTTTTGCGGTTGAAGGTTTTCTCTTGACAACGTCGCCTCCTTGCAACAGCTCCTAGACTGCAACAAGGCCGTAGCGCTGGTTGTTAAAAGTCACCGAACGGCGGCCGGTCAACACTAGCTAGAAGAATCGAGGCCTGTGAACCGCCTGTTCCTCCTCCACGTGACGTCATCACGCACTCGGTTTGCGCCAACTCGGCGGTTGGAGCCGAGCCTGACACCGAGCGTCCTTCGACGCCTTGATTGGACACGGGGTCCAGCCGAGTACTAACGTAGCGTTTGTGTCCAATCCGCGCCCCGCCGCTGGCCTCCGTAGACTCATTGTCAGATCAAAGGGGGGGGGGGGGGACATTGCGTTCTTCGCATTATTCCTGCGCTGCGCGAAGTAGTTCTCCCAAGATTTGGTTGTCAAAGAAAGAATCGATGATGTTGGCTCTTGAAACGTGTACGTCTGGGTAAAATAACGTGAAGGTAATCTAAGACGCACCAAGTGCATCTTAAATCGACAGAGGAAGGTGGTCAATTAGTATTCTTCCGCGATGAGCCGGACTACTTTTACTGCGGATCTTGAAGTGAATACGAGTGCAGAAGGTATTGATTGCGCTGTGGTTGCCGATGCTGCTGGTGGTTCCTGTGAGAAGAGAAGGAAAACAAGTGGAATTAAGAATGAAACAATGAACGCAAGGAATGCAGGAAATTGATTCTGCGCCATAAGCAGGCCTAAAACGACAGTTTCGGGAACTACCTCTTTAAAGCATTTATACATTTATTTGTTTACATGGGCAGACAAGTTATGCAAAATGGGTGCTGACTGTGGAAGAAATTGATATTTGTTTGGTCGAATTTTGCGCCTGCTAAAAAGAAAACAATAAGATAAAAACACACACAAACATTTTTACCCCGTTTCGGCGATGCGCGCAATCACACAAGAGCGATGCGCGCTGCGACTAAGCACTTTTCGAGCTGTCTCATCGGCTCTAACCGATCGTAGAGTTTGCGCCGTGGGGTCAGGCCGAAGAAACTGACGCCGCCGTCTGCCTGACGAACGCCAGACGCCACGCTGTTCGGAGTCGAAGCACAATAAACTTTTCTCGAATGACTCTCTCACTCGTTTTCAGGGTTCGCGAGGGGCTCGCCACTGCGCGTCGTGAAACCCGATCGGTCGTCGGGACCTTGGGTTGCACGGTTTTAGCTGCACCCTCCCCTCCCCCATGCGGGAAGTGCTCAGGCCTGGTGCTATCGAAAGCGACATTAAAGAGGATATTAAAAAGAGAACACTTTATAGATGGCGTGGCCGCAGTTATCCTAGAGTACACTGCGAAGCAAATTGGAAGAGATTGACGTCTGTGCAGAGATAGCTTAAATTTTCACCGAATGTGCGATTAGGGGGTACATTGCACCGTGTAAACGTTGAAGCCGTAGTTCCCTTCCTGTAAAAAAACAAAAATTAGATCAACAATTTTGCCGAAGTCAACGGGGAACGTATTCGCAGACGACTGAGTTTGCGATGAGTGTAACCTGTGGCGCCATCTCCCGGTAGGCGCAGCGAGCGGGCGACTCAAACTGCAGTAGCTGCGCCTATTGGAAGATGGCGCGGTGTGCTTTTCCTCTTGCACGCCTGCGCTGCGGTGAAGAGAGAGTCGCAGGCGTGGCGCAAAATCTGTTCCCGTCACCGTGATGGCGGGGTCGAACGTTCTCATCGCGTCTTACCTTGTACAGGGTGCGGCCGTAAGGACTACCACATTTCGCACGCCTCGCAGAAATTCGAATTCTAAACATACATACCTGAAGTTGAACACGCGAACGCCGATCTAAAAAACAAACTTTTATGTCTATTTCTTTTTTCTTTTCTTTTTTTAACTGCTTGATTAATGGGCAATACAATTTACAAAAAATAAAGCAAAAATGGCGGCCATAGATTTTTCTATGCTCTAAACGGGACGTTCGTCATCTGCAAACTGGTTTGTGAGCTTGCTCCCAGGTGGACATTGTTCATTCATTTCGTTAGAAGTATTAATTATCGCGATTATCTTGCTCATCACCATCCTCTCATACTGGTTCTCAGCGTTTTTCGCGTTCAGCAAGCCACCTGGGAGCGAGCTCATAAATCAGTGACACGGCCTCCAATTTGGCTTCGTTTTTAACATTTCACTGCTTCCTAGTTGAGCTCTAAAGCCGGGGTCACACATCATACAAAAGACCGTCTGCAACACGAGTCACTGCAATACCCGGGGTTCGAATGCTGTGGGTCGATTTTTTATCTTGGACTCGCGGTGACTCGCGTACAAATCTGCACGCAGACTGTCTTTTGTATTATGTATAAACAGTTGGACCCCGGCTTTAAGAAAAACATAGAGAAAACTTGTAGCGAAAATAAGTTCGCGTGCCCAATTTCAAGTATGCACGTTTGGAATTCGAATTATCCACGTTTGGAATTTGATTATTCGTAATATTTTATATTCTGTGTGGGGAAGGGGAGTGTGTGTGTATTCTTGGGGGAGGGGGAGAGGGAGAATTTGGCTAAATGGGTGAGACTCAATTTTTCAACCTTTTGCAACTCACTTAACCTACTGGAGAGATTTAGTCGAGGGGGCCCCAAGGATTTTGGGTCACCCGAGAAGGTTTCGGTGTCGCACTAAGGAAGCGTTGAAGTGTTTCGCGCATCCGAAGTGAGACGCCCCCAGGTGTTGGGGGACCGAAAGCATTGGGGCCCTCTGTTCTCTGTTCCAAAATTCTCCGTCGTCTGTAGCATATGGAAACGCCATGTTTCACTTTCATAAAAGTGGTGCCTGTTGTATTGTGGGTTTTTAATGATAGAAACGTGCACACGTGTAAAATACACTCCACAGCAAATTCACAAAAAAAATTAAGGCACGGTGGCATTTAAGGCACTCGGCAATGCGCGCAGGCGCACTGGCAACCAAATCTGCTCAAACGCCCTCCAAGGTTGAAGTTTCCACCCTCTCTCAAATATGGGCTCTCGAAACGCGAAGAGAGTAGACTCGCTACCGCCATCTGGCAGCGAGACGGCAAGGCAGAAAGCCGGTTCTACTCGCGATGGTCTGAACATCCACCACGGTGTGGCGCCACCAACGCAGCCTCCGCGTCGGAGATACGTTTGTGCTCCTCTGTTTCGTCGGCCTTCGCCGGGCACGAAGAGGGTGTCTTGGCATCTTGCCCGCGACGCTTTTCGGCTTCCCCCATTCAATCACTCGGTGGTCTCGCGCTCGGGCACGTGCTTGTCGCGGCGTTGTCGGCACGTCGACGGCGGGACGACGCCCTTGGGACTCCCTACTCGAGCACTCCGACGTCACCGGCTGCTGCCTTCGAGCAGCGAACCGCGAGTCCCGTTGAGCACGGCCCTTCGAGACGGGCAACTCGCTCGCAGACATCGCGGCTCCTCGGCGTCGGCCTTCGGCGAGTTGCGACACGGTCGGGCGGCCCCGTTTCCCAGGGAACACACACACGGGCGTCGTCGTCGCCGCGGCCTGGGAACGCGCCCGAGCCGACGTACCCACAGGATTGCCTCTCGACATCGGGGAGAGGACGGCAGCGCCCCGTACACGATACGCTAGCCCTAGCGTCGGTCGGGCGACAGCCGAGGCAAGCTTCGAATCGCGCGATGAGCGACTACGATCATTGATATGACGAAAATTGAAAGTCGCTTTCATAGTCGGTCGGGAATTAACGACACGCGAATGTGTGTCTTCGTACCAGAACCTCTGGAACTAGCGTCTATGATCTTCAATAGGGGTGAATTGTGAAGTGATACTAGAGAAACGACTCGGAGACCTCGCACGTCGTTGTGAGGGAAGAAAACTGATATATTAGCAGTGTTGGGTAAAGTGCATCTTAAATGTACTTGAAATAAACTACAAAGTAAATGAGAGCTTATGTACCTTAAGTAGACTTGTAACAACCCTATACAGAGTTGTTGTTGTTTTCTGAAGTGGTGTGCGTTGCTTCATGAGGAATTGAAGGTGCATCGTGTGTTAGTTATTTTCAGAAACAGCGGCGAATATTGGAAAAAGTGAAGTGGCCCAAGAGTACCGTATTTTCCGGGCTATAATCCGCACCCGGCGTATAGTCCGCAGGGGCAAATTTGCGGTCAAACATAAAGGTTTTTGCTTATATAGTCCGCACCTAGTGCTTATATAGTCCGCACCTGGTACTAAGCACCACGTTGGTGACTAAGCACCTACCTGGTGCTTAGTCGACACGAAAACCTACTCATACACGGCAAACCTTGACAAATGTCTGCTTTCTTAGCTTACAAAGAAACTTGTGTTAAACATAAATTAGCATTACTCTTTCATTCACAAAATCCGTCACGTCTCGTCAAAATGAACGATCTGGAAAAACAAAATTCCCGTATGGTCGCGACACGTAGACAGTCCGCACAGCGTTAAATTTCAGCTTGTAAACATGTATAGTCCACGGAATATAGCCCTAAAAATCAGGTAGTTGTTTTACTCTCGCTGGCGAACTATTTAACACAACCAACTTATAGGGCACTTATATGTATCGGTCTTACAGCCACCCTTACTTCACGAAGAGAAATAACCGGATGACGTCTCGCAACACGGTAGTTGATTTTCGCATGACATAAAAACGTTTTCATTTCTTTCTTTTTTTCTTTTTTTGTATTGGAATTGATTTTACTGTGAGGGCCAAGGACACGAGTGTGTTGTCCTTGAAAGAGCTTAATTTCACCGATACCGAATTTCGGAAATTTAATTTGAAGTAGGGAGTTGTACTTTCCTCGGAAAGTACCAGAAACAATACTTAAGAAAAAGCGCAAGTACATACTGAAAAAATGTGCTTCAAGTACCAAGTTTTCTCATCCCGCTTGAAGTACATCCCAACACTGGATATAAATAAGGACTGGTGTCCCACGGAATTTTCCGGAATGAATAGGCAACAGGAAGGCTGCTGTGTTACAGCGCAAGTAGCTTTCAACAGTGAAATATCGAAGAAAGAAAAAAAAGAAAGAAAGGGAAGTGGTCCTTCAAACAATTTTGTCTCCCGATAGTAAAAATCTGCTGGCTTAGACATTCCGTCAAATGCAATGAAGATGCGATAACACTTGATGGGGTTCCTAATGCGCGGCACTTTCTGTCGAAATTTAGCGAATATATTTCCCCGCCAGATTTAACGGGGAAATCGATACGTCTGTTGAGGTGACACGGTATACGTCACTCAACATAGGTATCCGATGCTAGGTGGAGCAAGATACCGCCCGTTACAAAAAGGCACCGCCGTTAGCGTCCATCCATCCATCCCACCATGATGCAACGTGACACTGATGTCACGTGACACCGTGATGTCAACCATAACGTCGTGTGACACGAGGGCGTCACTGGATACCTCGCTGTTCATGCCAGGGGCCATGACCTCAACCCGACAACTTCGCTCCGCTGCTGACACCGTTTCCCGCGGCCCTACTACGGTAAAACTGACACGAGCAAGCAAGGCCCGCGGAGGGTTCCCGGAATGTAAAGCTATCGCTTGAAAAACCTGAACACTACTTGTTAATGAAGTTCTATTGGGAGGGAAGAGGGTAGGAGTTGTATGCTCGGGTGAGCCTCATCGGGGCAGAGACACCGTTAAACTCGTAGATGAGTTATTGCCTATAACCACTAAAGAATGACAAGATTACGTGGCTTTCATAACGCGCCTACATCGGTGATCGCATAAAAGACAAACTTCAAGGAATTCTGCCGTAGAGCTCCAAATTTCGGCGAACCGGTCAAGCCTCCTGGTGGACTATAGTTCGCGACATCCCTACTTGCCCAAAATGGTATCAAAGGGAGGTTGTTAGGGAGGGAGGGAGGGAGGGGGGGGGGGGGGGGTCCGCGGGGAAAGGCCGGTCCCCCGATTCAAACCTCGAGAGCGGAACATAATCTGTATCTAGGAAGGAGCACCACCTTGTACTTCTGGGCTAGAAGAGAAGACACTATCAAAGAAATGTGCGGTTGGAGAGTTCTATTACCACCTGCAGATGGATTGTTCAACCGTAAATGGTAACACTACCCCTTAGGTATATATAAATATATTGTTATGCCACTTGCCTGGGCCGTTTTATTTAGAATCCACTATCCAAAGAATCGATATGGTCCTTGCCGTTGTGGCGTTGCTTCAAGCCTATACATACGGCACCGTGGTAATACTAGAGACTTTTAGCAAACCGTTACCGTGTTCCGCGTACGGCATTGCTGGTGCCTTTGAAGCGTGCTTTTAAGCGCGCGTTTGGGTGATACCGTGACCGCGGGCACTTCGTCGGTCGCTTCGTGGAGTGTAACTCTTGTCGAGTTTCGGCCTGGTTGACCGCTTTGAGGGCGGGTCGGGCGCTCACTAACAACGCCGTCGTGCGCGGACCTTTTTCTTCTACGTGGTATTGTCATAAGAAGGGTCCCGCTCTCTTCGACGAACGTTGTGTCGTCTCTGGGGTTTCCAAATGGAGCAGCAGAGCTCGCTCACTGTCCTCGCCAGTTTTTGTGAGGAGTCGACGCGGTCTTTTTCCGGTAGTGCGAGCGGAGGGGACGGACGCCTTAGATAACGTCCCATCAGAGCAGTGTGCCCTATCGCTTCCGGGTGTCCTCCACACGCGCTATCAGAGCGTGGACGCCTTCTTATCGCCACTACCCTCTCTTCCCACCTCCTCCTCCCCCTGTAAAAACATCGCCCTTCGTTCGGCCGATCCTCTCTGCCAAGTGAAGTGGCGGGCGGGCATTGATGTGCGCAATGCGCGCCGGTAAAAAGAGACACCGCGAACGAAAGAACGCCCACCGGGACAGAAACGAGACTTGAAGCTCCTTCCTGTGGTTCGAAGAGGTACGAGCAGTATCCCAGGCAACGATAACAGTTGGGCTCTGAGGACGAATCAATATACAAATAAAACCAAGTCCGCGAACGGATAATTCCTTTCTCAGACATCAGATGAAAGACGGCGTAAACCACTAGTACCGGCAGCACTAAGCTCACGATGTGACGATGTCTCACAGAGCATGACGCGAGCATCTGAGACGTCATGTTTCGCGTCACGTCTCCTGCGTGCAAATTTTGAGAGAGCAAGAAAGAAAAATATATACATATATACGGAAGAAGTAGAAGTTGATAGAAGTAACTTGAAAATAAGCATGTTGGAAACCTAAAATGAACCACCGACGTGTCGCTCGGATTGCGAAACGTCGGTTACATCTGCTCAAGAAGCTACCTTTCTCGGCAAAAAGACTACTGCTGTTGTTGAAGAAGCTGGAGAGAAAGATACGTATTTTTGCGAAACGTTGGCTACCACACTGATGAACAAGCGTATGTTTGCGTAACAGAGGCTGCCACTGCCGACGATTATGGTTTTTACAAGAATGGCGGCTGACACTGCTGACGAAGCTACTTCTCTTTGTGAAACAACTGCTGCCGCTTCTTAAGAAGCAGCTGAGAAAGATGAGTCCCTGCGAAGTACTGGCTGCCAGTGATGAAGAAGCAGCTGACTAAGCTGTTTCTTATCAAAACGTTAAACGCCACTGCTAAGCAAAGTTAAATCTCTTAGCAAAACAAGCAGCAACTGCTGGAACTGGCAAAAAAGCTGCTTCTCTTAGCGACCGCAAATACTGCCGAAGGAGCTAAGTTCGTCATCAAAATGTCGCATGCCTCTTTGACGTTTCCAGGAGGTTCTATTGCAACAATGAGAAACCCGAGACAGGAGACCCGATAGAAAAACGGTCGTGCACACAGACTACTGAGGTTCTATTTCGAAATTCTCTACTGGGGTTCTATTTTGAACTTTCTACTCTACTGAAATTCAATATGGAACTATTAAAAGAGCTAAATTTCAATTCGCCGCCGGATCTTGGCGTTTCGGGTGACGCGAGATTCAAAGACCCAGCCATCCGGCGTTCACCTGCATAGCGAGGATGTGGCACACCTGCCGAGGATCGAGTTCGATCAGGATCGATTATTTCGAACTTTTAACGCAAAAGTTCGACTGAAATTCGAATATTCATTGCGAAAACAGAAAAAGAAAAGACAAAAAAGAAGGAAAAAAGAAGAGCTAGCGTTACTAGGCAGAGGACGGTTGAAGCTAGCGAATTTTTCAAATTGTACGTTCAGTTCAAATTGTACGAAGTCAAATTCAAAAGTTCAAATTGTACGAAGTGCATGTGAACTATGTACAGTTGGGGAATCTGGGGACTATAGAATATTGTTTTTCCCCAAATCGTTAAGCATGAAGACGTGACATATCATGTTAATGACAGATTACGTTAATGATTATGTATGTACGATAAATCTTTGAATTAGCGATGTGTAGAAGATTTCTTTGACGCGCGGAATATTCGCCAGATGTGGACCCTGAAGTGATTGAGGGCTATAAAAGAAAAAAAAATAATTTCAGCCAAGATGTGCTTTTTGCGGACTATAAACCGGGTGCGAACTACGGTGCGCAAAATTTCATACTGTTTCACATGAACAAACTATCTAGATCATAAGTTAGTTAGTTAGTTAGAGTTTTGAGAGTAAGGAAGACAAAGGAAGTGTTGCTGAGCCGGAGGCTCGGTATGTCACCTTTGTTTTGGGGTAGGGGAGAGGGAGCGAAAGAGACAGAGATAGATCATAAGAACGTTATTTGTTCCCTTTTAAACTGCCCAAACATCTGTCATTATTTTGTTTTTATTTCGAAGAAACTCTCGTGTCAATTATATTTTTCTAAAAAGCTACATTTTTTTACGCGTCGAAGCGGAAAACACTTTTCGAAATTCGCCTTTTCGTCGAATTTGCCCCAGAAATGTTCGCCGATCCAGTCGAATCTTGAGGTTCGGCGAAAGTTCGCGACACACGGAGCGAGACAGCTGCCCACGTGTGGAGCCAGCTGCCCAGGTCGACGGCCGTCCTGATCACACGCGACCTGTCAGGTCGGCACCCAAACACAATCGCAATAAAAAAGAAAGAGAAGTGATGTAGGGCTCTAATGACCCGGTTCTTTCTTCCACTACAAAAAGGTAGTACCGTACCGGCTGTCTTTTCTTGGTTTTTTTTTGTAGGGTTGTAGTAAAAGGGATTGAAAATTGCACTAGCTTGTTCAAACTGACAACGAACCAGGGGGAAAGAGAGAGAGGGGGGGGGGCAGAATGCGTTGTTATTGTGACGTCCTGTAACGTCATAACGTCATTGTGACGAAGGATTGCGACGTGACGTAACAGTTCTTCGTGACGGTCTTGTGAAATTAGGCTGATGGAACGCGTACTGTGTTCGAACAAACAACGGTAGAGCACTAGAGCCTTCGCGATCATGGACAGTATACCTTCTAGATAAGGAGGCCGTCGAGCCGAATTTGCAACGTCCTAGAGGACGTCCTAGAGGTCTAGGACGACCTCAAGGACGATGCCAAAGACCGCGTCGTCCAATTTGGCATACGACTGAGTGGCGCGTACCGCTCAATCGTATTTTTATGGCAATATACGCCACTTCTTCGCTAGCTCTATGGAACAAGTAAGGCTTTCGCCTTAAAACCTATGCTGGCACATTGAATGCGCCGTAATCTCGAGCTTTCTTCCGTGCGCGATCGATTGGTTTGGCCGGCGATAGCAGACGCACTAAGACGACGAGCGTCGTGACAAAGCACTTTTGCAACTGCTTGATTGACTCCATCGGGCTCGGTGTGAAACGGAGCTTAGACGCTTTGAACACACACCAGATTGCACTTGCAGCCGCGCCATTACTGACCTTCTCTCGGCTTACCGCGATGCCGAGCCACTCAAACAGGCCTTTACAAGCCTTCACAAAGGCCATTGCTAAGCAGGAAGGACAGCGCAGAATCTAATGTGCCAATGAACTCTCCTGCTGCGGTAACCATGAAGTAAACGGAACAAAAAGGGTACACAACATTGGAGGTCGCTTATGGCGGCACCCATGCACAGCTGCTTAAAAGCGTCGATAAGTTAAGACGGTAAGTTGGGCTTGTTGGTGGTACGTTCTTAAGTTGTGTCTATGTGTATGCAGCCGGAAGTTAGTCACACCCAATGGGCGTCGGACGTCTGAGCTTGTCTATAGATGAGCAATTTAGCCAGTGCAATACAACCGCTAGCCTGGGGTCTTTAACGTGCACCACGCACTAGTGATACACCACCGCACGCCGGCACGATGCTCATCCAGATCGAAACGGGCAGGGGTGGGCATTGAACCCAGGATCCTTGGGTTCTGCAGCGCGACCTTTCGCTCCACGTGCTCCGTGCTGGTGTGCGCTATAGACCACTCGGCCACCGATCCTCCCTGCGTTCTTCAAGTAAAACGCCTAAAGACGGGGACACAAGAAAATAGATGCAAACGGGACATGGTGAAGATAAACGCCGCGTCCCGCCGCAGCATCTATTTTCTTCTGTTCCTGTCTTTAGGCGTTTTATTTCAAGAGTATAAGTTACGGGTTTCCCTAACATGGAACTGAGCTGCAGTTAGTGAAATTTCATCGAAACTTAGAAAGCACTTAGTTCGTTGATATTTTCACCGGTTGCAGTACACCTAAATACTCGCAATCAGTTACTTTAAATCTCGGGTATCAATCTATACCCATACGTGTACACGTGCATGTGTGCGGAAGGTTGAGAGAGAGAGAGAGAGAGAGAGGGCCGTTTGATTATGCGATGGGAAAGGAGGGGGGGGAGTAGCCAGCCGCGACCGCGACAGACAAGCGGTACCAGTTTCAGCGAGCCGCCCGCATGTCACCCAAATGCAGATTCGGCCCGTCGAGACAAAGAAGTCCTCGGGGCCATCGTGGGAAGGAGGATAGGCCTCGCCCTCGGCGAACGCGCGCCCCCGCCGAAAAGAAACAGGCCAGCCGTGAACCCGCCTTCGAAAAAAATGCCGAACTGCGGGCCGCGCCTTGCTTCCGGCCCAAAAAATAAACGGGCGAAGTGTTTGGCTTCGAGAGAGAAGGGACCGGAGGCCGCCAACGCGTTTTAAAAACGTTCCGTTTCGAACGCCAAGCCAGGCACCGAGTGGGACGGTACGTCGGAGGAGGTCTGAATCATGCGCAACTCGAAGGAAGATCGCGAAGATACGCGAAGGCAGCTAGGACCACCTACATTGCAACAATGGCTTCCCGTCGGTGTATATCGCGTCTCAGAGCGTGATGTTCGCTTTGAGCATCGTCATCTACGGCGAAAGCGCCGGCCAACAATAGAGAGTTTTAGAATAGGGGTCCCTAATACTTTAAAACACCCTGCTTGGAGGAGCAAAAAAAAATATATATATATATATAGGCGGCGACCGTTATCTCTGAAGTAATTTGATACGTTGAACGTAGTTCTTAGGCAGCGATCTTTTAAATTTGTTTGGAAGACATTAAAAAAAATCGTTTTTGAGAGCAAAGAAGAAAATATTGTTTTCTAGTTGAGGTCGGGTGACCTAATGTCACACAGACGTCGGTCGTTGTGTGCGCGCCAATTCAATTATCAAGTACAAAAAGGTAAGGGCACAAAACGAGCTGGACTAAATTAAACATAATTACGGGGTGAAAAGGGGGACACGACAAACAGTTCGTGTTTCGCCCGTCCCTGTATTATTCCGCTAAAATATAGCGGGAAAACGGCTAACACGTGACCAAAAACGTGTGACACGACCCGAATCGGTGTATAAGTAAGCACTAATGACTAATACATTTAACGCGCAACATTTCGCGGGCAAGTGAACGGGCGGACGGACGGACGAACAAAAAAAAAAAGGCTCCAGCTCAAAAAGTCGAGATCTGCAACGTATACGTCGCGCACTTACGTCAAATATTCAGTTCTTGTCAGCCTTTTATACTTCACTGCAATGTCTGGACGTCCTGCCCATCGGACAACGGATCATCGCCGATCACAGGCGGATAACCACGGGAGTAATGAGATTATGTATATATATAAATATACTAGCAGGGGGTGGGGGACCATCGGACCCTGGGGGCGTAGCACCCGGCCTCAGATAATCCGTCTCCAAACGTCGGCACCGGACTTTTCTCGCTGACATGATCCAGTTACGGGTTCTAACTCCGGCAGGCTTCCGGCTTAGGGTGGGGGGAATCGCCGCGACAGCTCCCAGCGGTGATGCGGCAGCGGAAAGCTCTCTACCGCGCCTGCAGCAAAAGGCCACGGTGATTGTCTCGATTGCAGCTCTTTGTGCTGTTTCACTTCCTTCCGAATATTCGAGCTGGAATCTGTCGCCCGAATCTGTGAAGCGAATATGTCCCGGATCGCGGATTCTATTCATTTATTTATTTATTTAACATATTATCAGCAAAAAAAGAAAAAGAAACAAGGACATTTATATTAAAAAAAGTGCAACCACCCATCGAAAAAAATTAATTAATAAATAAAACTACATCGGCAAACGAACTATAACGGGAAACACCGGTATGAAACATACAATGAGTTACGCGGGATACAAAGAACAAAAATATAAATTGGCATATGCACTAGCTACGCTATCTCAATGGGATAAAAATAGCTCTAGATTTAGGCAGAGACGGATGATATGCTACGTGTGGATATTAAGAGGCGGATACAACTACATCTGATTACTATGTGCATTTTCACGTCGTCTGTTTCAAACATGTGTACAAGGTATTTCACAAACCACCAGTTGTTGTTGTTGTTTTGTTTTACAAAAGGAGATTTGAAGTAAGGACACGATTCGTTCGGGATAACGTTGCCAACCAAATTTAATTAGGATTGCGCGTTGCCGCTATCTAAACATATTAAAGATCTAATTTTATTTCCTTCATTTTAGTTTAATTACCTCAGCGGCATCTGGAGGATGTATTGCATAAGGCGGTTCAACATACATCAACTAAATACATTCTTTAAACACTGAGAAACGAAAAACAAGACAGCAAACGAAATAAAGACGGCAAAGTATATAAGTGATAACAAAACACAAACGAACTAATAAAATATATTTAAGCTCACGCTACAATACGGCAAAGCAAGGTACAGTCTCCACCAATTTGAAATACCCATTCGGCGACACAGTTAAGGCGGCTGTGCAGGATTCGCTTTCGCCAGGCCTGCATAACGTAAGTGAAGAAAAAAAAAACATTGTAGTAACCTTGTTTAAAAAAATATTCCGGGATTAACGTGTGTTGAGCACCGCCGTAAAAACAACCAAGACGAATTGGGCGCGCCATTCATGTTGTTGAAGACCGCACAAGTCGAGGTTAACAGGTGTGTCAATGTTGCATCCACTGACAAACGAAAGTGAGATTACTTCATCCCACTGCAGTCCAAAATTTCACGACGACACTTTGATCAACCATTCAACGTTCTTTCAGTTTTCTTCGTATAGCATCTTCGTCGAACGTGGGGGCTGGCGTTCGGCGCCTGAACGCCAGACCTTGCGCGAGTATAGCAGACGACGCTACTGGTTCGCTCTCGTTGGAGGAAGACAGCAGCGGGCAGAGAAATGGGCAGCTAGCCTCTCCATCTACCCCCTAATCCTTCCAATCAGAGCGCACTCTATATCCTCCTCTTTCTCCGTACAGGGGCTTTAATGGAACCCGCTTCTTACCGGCCGCGCGTCTTCAAGCGGATAGAGTGGACAACTATGCGGACCGCAAGTTCGTCTGCTTCTTTTGCAAGGGTTATGGTGACGTCAGAACGCCGAGCTCTGATTGGCTCTGATCGAAGGATAGCGGGTAGACCTCGAAGCAGCTTGCTTTGGGGTCTACCCACTATCCTACGATCAAAGCCAATCAGAAATCGGCGTTGTTCTGACGTCACCGGAACCCCTGTGCAGGAAGCAGACGACTTGCTCTCCGCAGAGCCGCGTCAGGAGTTGCGAATGAAACATGACGCATTAGCCTTACTACGGTGCCAAGTGAGGCCTACCTGGAGTCAAGGCGACGAAACGGCCTTGCGCGACCTTGTGATGTTTACTTTATCAAACACGCGGGACGGAATTGATCAGCCTTTCTTTTTTTTCTTAAATTCTAGCGGTTATTAGGGAGATATACGCTACGCTCTTTTGGCTTGTATGCCAAACGAGCTCGATCACGGAGCGTCTGGCTACGAAAACACCTTTTCCGCTTTTAGCTTTTGACTCATAAGAAATGGCGCAGGTTATTTTCGCGTGCACGAGAGGGAGCTTTCAGTTAGTTCGGCTGATAAAATTCCTCTAGCCTGTTTCTTTTTTTTACAGCTTTGTGTTTTGACGAATGCGAAAAAAACGTTAGCTTACAACCGCTGGGTTGCCAGACGTAGATTGGATAGACCCGTCTATTTGCGACCATATCAAATAGACGGGTCACGGGTGGAAACGGCTGTCGTCTTCAAATTGGGCGGCGGCTTGCGCAACCTTGCAGGCTAACTGCGAAAACCCAACTAAAAAGAAACGAAATTCGTTTAAAAATGTTTAAATTTAGGTAAGATTATTTTGCAGCTCTCCCGAATAGATGATACCTCAAGTGGAGCGTGCAGTAATATTTACTGCTTGGTCACATCGCGCTGCACCCGAACGTTACATCTCTTACGCCGCTATCTAACATTGCGATCTTACAAAAGGTAAAAAGTAGCAAAATGTAACAAAGAAATTAAACGTGGAAGAGTCGCCTAAATTTCTAGCGCATATTTTTGTTGTCAACGATTTGCCCAAATGATACCGGTGCTTTCTGCAGAAATAGTAAACACTACACAAAAAATAATACATTAGGATGTGTCCGAACCCCTAACCACGAGGAAAAAAGCAGCCTACGAGGCCGGATGGCGAATCATTTTTCCTCGGGGCAAAATACACCACCAGAACCTCTTTTCTCACGGAAGTGAGCAGCAGCCAGTTTGAATTGGCAACGGCAACGTGAAATACCAAAGGCGTTATTAGGAATCACTTGGATACGACGGGAACGAATGTCTTCATATCGATGATGTCACGACAGACGCCGATTCCATCTGGGCGCGCGTCCTTGAGTGGGATTCCGGTCCGATGAGCCTTCCTCGCCGACATCCGCGCCGACAACACGGGCCCCAGAGCAATAGGGTGGTCTATGGAACGCGTCCTAAAAACGTGGTCCCACGATTTCCGCCTGACGAATTCCCATATATGTGTCTCGCAGTTGCCGGTCGCAATCTATGGAGGTATCCGCCTGTTCTGCTGCACGTCCCGATCTCCAGCCTGTCAGTCCGGGAGTTCGGGGGACTTCGCGACGGTAGCGCCACTCGCGTCCACACGTACTTTTCCACCGGGACTTCTAGAACCGACCGCCAGGGTCGTGACATCCGACAACGTGACACGCCGGCTTCCGTGACGTCATTAGCTGCCACCCCGGGTACACGTTTCATGTATGGGAGGGATGGGACGCTAAAGACACTATAGTTGAAAACGTGTTCATGACAGAGACCCGTGGTCTTCGGCACGCGGAGATGAAACTACGCTTCGCAGAAAGCTGCTACTTCGCGAGAATGTGACGACGGCGGTGAATCAACGGCTCGGGGCGCGTCGGGGGTCAAGCAACGATGACGTCACGTTTCGTCTTCTATGTGGTGATGAGATCCAACACGCCAGTCGAGGACGCGTTGCGCGTGCCGTTGTTTTCAGGGAGGCAAACGGGCCCAACAAGAAGGCTCGGATGAGCCGAACCCGCTTTCGGTGGCTGCACTCGGCGGCGTCCTTGCGACTCGGATCTGCGGAAGTCCGGCGGAAGCATCTTTTTCCTCCGCGCTCTAACGAACGATCGGGGGCATCCGGCTCTTAAAGGGCCTTCCGGCCGTGCCATCAACCACGTCACACAAACAGCTGCGCTAGTTTTTTTAATTTAAACCTTGCCAGCTATTTGATGCAATCGCGGACCGTCCGTACCGTAGGGCTTTCCTCGGTCGGTTCGACCAATGCAAACCAAGAAGCCAAAGGCATCCGCCTTTTCCCTTCTGACGTCATCGCCATGTAGATTCACTCAATACCATCTAGAAGAAGCCTGCACATAGCGCCATCGTTAGTGGATTCCCGAAACGCCTCGAAGTGGCAAACAACACGCTCGACGAGAGTGGCCGCAAAGCGGCAAAGCGTCAGGCTTGGCGTCGCCGACGCAAGCAATAGGCGGCGCTCTTGTCGTTCTGTTCGCGTCGCCGCAAACCTGTCCGGCGGCGTCACGTAGCAGACGGCGACGCAGAGACGCCCGCGTCTGCCTCCTTGCGGCGTACTCGCGACGAGCTTGGTTTGTTTGCCGCTTGGGGCGGGCCGGGAGGCCGCTAAGAGTGACGTTCGTGCGCCGACCTTCTAGGTGGCAGAGGCTCAACCGGGTGTCCGCCGAGAGCGTCTTGCGCCACTTTTCTTGAGTGTCACTCTTGGCCACATATACCTATTGCGCAAAACTCGCTTGAAGTAAGTCGCTAAAAGCACCAACTGCCGGATCGCGACATCCGGCCTTGACACACCACGAGGCAAGAAAATTAAATTTTCCGGAAAGATGCGCGTGCGGCTGTACATGTATTCGGGTTAAGATATCCACAAAAAAACACGTCCCTCAGTCAGGAGTGAGTGATAGCAACGTAGCTTTTCACGTTGGCAAATAAAGAATTGTTTTTGTGTAGTTGTTTTTTGTGAGCTAAATTTTCGTGAGCAAACAAGAGGAAGGTATTGTGGTGTAGCTTCCAGTCTCTGTCATTTAAGGTTTAGTTTCTTCATGACTATGCCCGCGCAATGTGGTATAGCTCCTTGTCTCTGCCCATGTATTGTAGTGTAGCGCGTTGTCTCCATGGAATTTTGTCTATAGCTTGTTGTCTCTGCTCATGGAATTTTGTGCAGCTTGTTGTCTCTGTCCATGCAGTGCTGTGCAGCTTTATGTCTCTGTCCATGTAATGTTCCGTAGCTTTTTGTCTCTGTCAATGTAATGTACAGTCTGTTGCATCCGTCAATGTAGTGTTGCGTAGCTTCCTATCTGGTCATGCAGCGCCGCGCAGCTTCTTCTCTTTGTCCATGCATCGTTGTCTAGTTTACCGTTCCTGTTCATGTAACGGTGGGTAGCTTCTTGTTTCTGTCCACGTGATATTAAGCATAGCCCTTTGTTCTGCTCGTGTAATGTTGTGCAGCTTCCTGTCTCTGTCCGTGTAATGTTGCGTAGCTCTTTGTCTCTGTCCATGTAATATAGTGTCGCTTCTTGCATTCGGCTGTTATTTTCGGTGCTCAGTTCACATACCTGTAGACAATAATGCTAACTTTAGTTACATTCTGACATCTCAAATCAAGCAAGCGTCGTCTAAACAAATAGGTCATTCCTTTCTGGTCACATATGAAGGAAACTTTGCCCAAAAATTTATTTTGGTACATCAGTAGCGTCCCACCGGGAGCAAGACAATCCTCGAAACACATTTGTGCGGTGCTCATCACAGGTAACCAAATTACTCGTAATCGATAACCTTTTGAAGTAATTTCCTAATAATCTGACCACATTTATGAGCAAGTGATGAAAACAGTAATCTGGTTAAATCTTGAAGTGGTGAAATTACTTGTTTCCTACCAATGAATTTTCGAAGCACATCTCCGACGGGAGAATGCATCTTTAACAAAATTGCGGGATTAAGAAGAGAAGTAGTCCATAATTCTGTGATCCTAATCTAATAGTGGTCAGTACGAAATACCCGTTTTCAAACAAAACAGAAAGCTTCGCCGTTTTGAAAATTCGAAGTAATCGGAGAATTAATGGCAACTTTTTCAAGTAACGGCCAATAACTCTTCGTCTCGAGTAATCAAGTAATAATTCGAGACTTTTTTAAGCAAGAGTAATTGTAATCGTGGTCGATTACATTTTTTCGAGTAACGTGCACAGGACTGCCTTAAATATCCTACAAAAAAAGAAACGCTCTATTTACTTACGTAAGCCTGGCGAGCTGCAACACGTTGTACAGTCTTCACCAGTTTGAAAGAGCCATTCGCGGAGGCAGTTTCTGCGGCAGTACTAAACACACTTTAGTCAAAATGACTTTTTTTTTAAAGAAAGAATAGAATAATGTTTTATTTATTTCCACACGCCGAGAAATATGGGCCTATCCAAAGTGGATTCAGCCATAGCCTCCTCTATACTCACAAAGCCTGGCAGTTCGACGACAGAGCCATAGAGCGCCCGGTCGCAGATTTGGAGGCAGATTTGGAGCGCGAGGATCTTGTAGCAGAGAGCATTTCTAGTATTCAGCGCACAGTTTCTGCAGCGGCGAGGACCCGAAACATCGTTGTCAAACCCGACGAGAAAAGAAGCGGTAGCGCGAAGAACGCGAGGAGCACGAGCGGACATCCCATCGCTCGAGAGAAGTGTGTTTCGGCGTCTCGCCGCAGCGGGGCGCCCGTTGCATGCCTCTCCTCTCATCCGTTCTCTGCCGCACTACCTTTTCACTTTCGGCGGCCGCGTATCATGGCAATCTGCCAGGCTTTGTCAGTATAAAGGAGGGTATGATTCAGCACAGCTGCTTGAAACTGCCTCGTCGAATGGGCCTTGGGGGACTGTTTACCTTACAAAAGCCGAATTTTCACCACTCACTGAAAAGAAAAGGTAGCTTACCGCAAACTTTCATGCGGTGTAGAGGTAGGCCACCATCCCACACTATTGGCGACGAGCGTGGCCAAAAGCGTCGCTGAGATCGGTCTTCCATGATTGGCCGAACGCCCGCTATATGAAGTCTTGAGTAGGATGCTCTCATCGACGGAAATAAGAGCAAAGTCAGACTGGAAAATCTGGCGGTGTCGATTCAGGAACGTGACGACTAGGCATTCCACTGAGCTTTTTTACGCACCGTCCGACTTGTCGCTCGATACTAGGACAATCTCAGTTCTGACGTCAGAGATGATGATGATGGTGATGGCGAGAAGGCGCCACCGAAACCTTCTCGTCGCCATACTGGCGCGACACGCTCACAGCGCTGAATCAGGCCGTCACAAGGTGAAACGACGTCTACAGTAGGACGACCGTACGCTTCCACTTCCGGTCGCAACTGTTTTCGCGAGCTTTTGCGTCCCAAAGTCCACCAATCTGAATCGGGGCCCCGCGTCACCGGAGAGCGCGGGGAAGTTAGTTGAGCTCCCGGTCTCGGCGATAGCCGAGTAGCACTCGACTCGGGTCACGTGGGGGAGGGGGAGTCGTAGCTTCATTCACGCAGGGCTTGTCAATCATGGCGGCCGGAAAGCGGAAGCGAGGCGGGAGAGAGGGGAAAGGAGCGTGTACGCATACCGGAAGTGACGCAGACGCCCCGCCGATTGACGGGAACGCCTGCGCCGCTCACGAAGAACGAGCTAAATGTGCCCAGATTACACAGTGTTTCCAACTGCTCGATCGAGGAGGTCACGTGGTTCGAGGGGGAAGGGGCCAGCCATTAAATTGCAATCGCACTCCGCGTGGTTCGAGTTGTTTTGTCTCTGGAGTCTAGGGCTCTCTACAGCAAACGCGGAACTTTGAGCGCTCTCTTCGTTGCTGGCTTCGCGGGAAGAAGTTTAATAATTCATCAAGCACACCTTGAAACAAAAAACAACAAAAAATTACCCTCCGGCGTTGCAGAAAAAGGGCAGCCTGCGCAAACAAAAAATTTCCCTCTTGAAATTCAACGTTGGTTACCCTTGCCCGCCACGGTTGGTCACTTTGGCGTGGAGGCGTTCGCCGGACGACCGAACTGTTCACGCCATTATATGCTCTCCAAAAGCTACAATGATCCCGCGTACAAGGTGAACACACTTCTGGTTTTCCGATTACAACAAGCAAATTAACAAAAGAAAAAAAAACTGAGGTGTGAAAAACAAAATTACGAAACGTTTTCGAGAGAAAGGAAAGCAAGGGAGGAGGAAGCAGATGGCAAGCAGAAGAGAGGAGGCGGTTTCCTCTTCTCTTCTGCATTCCGTCTGCTTCCTCATCCCCAGCACTCCTTTCCCCAAAACCTTTTCTTAACATGTAACTGACTATATAGTGTCCGTTGACTTTCCAGATTTAACAACAAAAATAACCCGATTTGCTTAAAAGCGAACAAAACAATAACACCGATTTCTAGAACTTCTTGGTTCACCTAGGTCTGTTTTTTGTTAAAACCCTTCCCTCTTAGAGTTCGGCCTCTTCGTTTTCCATTAACTTTCTTACAGCGGTAATCACCGTTTTTCGGGCCTGACCGAAAAAAAAAATCGCCTAAAAACACCGATATGTGAAAAAAAAAAATAAACACCAAAAGTTGTCCGTTTATTTTCCTTATAAAAGTCGGAAAATCTACGCCATAGTTCTCTGTGCCCCTATCCAGCGACAAGCCCTGCTTCAGTAAACATCGATATAGATCCCAAAATATAAGTTCTGCCCCGCCTTCACAAAAAAAAAGGAAGAATACATTAGATCGATACTTGTTTTGTGGCCGTAGCCACGCGTTCGTCTACGACCCTATACATACCTATAATGAGGCCTTTGAATTTCCAGTGAAGCAACAGCATTAGAAACCCTTTTGCAAATTAACGCACAAGGGCGCCACGCAACACACAACATGCAGCTAAGGCAAACTTGAGATGGCCTTGGACTAACATAACATATCTTTCTGCTTCTGGAAGACACCGATCCTGCTTCGGTGGAGGAACGCGCACGTAATATGACCCCGACCTATTCCTGGTCGATCGCGCCTGCTATCATTGACTCCTCGAGCCTGAAATAAAATTTAAAAAGAAGGGGCCCGATATGAGGACCAGTCAGGATTTCATCCCGCCGGCCCAAACACCCAGACATGACGACGATGTGCTTGCTGTTCGAGCGTTCCAAACTGCCATGTATCTGTTCTCAGCAGGCTAATTTAGTAGTATACGTACTACACCTCAAGCCCAAAGCCTTCTTCGGCAACCTTCCTATAGATAGATATATGGCAAACTCGCCTATCCGTTGTATCGGAGGGCAATTTGGCCAGTGCAGGACGACAACTATTATAGACCCATTTCGGAAGGGTGCGGTACGCGTTAACGGTGCGTCGCACAGAAAAAACAATGCCATGACCACATCGAATAGTGGCAGGAACGTAAACTTGTCTATAAAAAACGACAACGCGTTGAAAAGACAAAAACAAACGTTGGTTTTTAGTGAAGACGTGGCTGATGTACACTACTAGACACTGGGGGGCGCCAGCCAACTAGGGCAACTGCCCCGCCAGACGAATATAGACAAGCTTCGATAGACGCGATGGCAACAACCACCACCACCTGCTAAGAGTGATAAAGAATAAGATTTTATACATCGCTCGAACGCAAGCACTTGTCAAGCACCATAGTTCCGAGAGCCGCCGCCCCATCTACAGATCGCCCGCAGCCTCACTGTCACACCGCCTATAATAATAATCGAAGTCTGCGCACTAGAAGTATGACGTCATCGCAACGAGATCGACCGAACACACAAATTGGACGCGACACACGAGGAGATGGAGCGAAGACAATTGGACACAAATCGGACAGCGTTCGCGAGGCGGAAGAGCCGTCAGCTAGCTATCAGAGCTGCGTGGCCAGTTGCACAGTATGAGGACGCAAACCAGTTGGTTTGACCGGCTAAATCTTACACGTCTCGGTGAGCAAGATATCACACCCAATAACGCGACCAGAAACACACTAGAATAGGTGACTGATTAAGAACTCAAACTCGACCGACCCCAGCACGAAGCTCCCTGCCCTTCGTCGTGCTTTGATTGAACGTACGACGAGGTGTTATTGAAGGCAGGAAGCTCGACACTGAGCGTTTCCTCGCTTCCTAACGGCCATAGTCGCGTGCACTGCGGTGAAGCGCGTGCGGACAGCGAGTGTTCCCGCCAGATTCCTTCGTTCATGGCAGACGATAAGTCGCTTTAGCCACAGTTCGTGCCGACAACGACATCTAAATACGTCGTATAGATCCAAATAGTAATCGGGGAAACACACGCAGACTCCCTGGATAGGTAACTCGAAAGACTGTTCTGCCCTCACCTGTTAAGTCGACTACGACGATCCAGGGATAAAAACGTCCGGTGAACCCGAGAGGCTGCGCGGAGCGAGAGGTGTGCGACGTCTACAACATCGGAAGTGGTTATCCGAAAACTCGAGTTCCGAAGGACAAGAAGAAGAAGGCGTACGCACCCGAACAGTTCCGGTCGACGTAGCCAGGAAGGAGCCTTTTTCCTCTTTTTGTTGTTTTTTCTCTCCCACTCCATTCGACGAGGAGCCGCGCGGGCAGAGCGCCACACTCCCGAAGGCAGCAAGCACGGCGGCGGCCGCCACGACACGAACAGCGCGTCGACGACGACGAGCGACGGCGACGAGCCAGCCCGTTCATTCACCCCGGTCGACAGGGACGGCGCCCATTCAGAGAAAACCCGGTCACGTGACGGAGCCGAGAGACCCGTGACGTCACGGGGAGGAGAGAAAACCGACTGAGAGAGAGAGCGTGCGTGGCCGCCGCGCGGGCGGGCGGCGAGGAGGGTCTTTCTCTCCTGTTCCCCTCCCCACGGGCGCCAGTGCTGTTGTTCGCCTCCTCCTCCTCCTTCTCGTGAAAGGGGGAGAGAGAGAGAGAGGGTGGTGCACGTGCTCGGAATGCGGCCCCTGCACGTGCAGCATCGTCAGCGACACCAGAAGGAGCGAACCCGCTCTTCTTCTTCGTCTTCGTCCCGTCGAGGAGGAGGAGGTAGAAGAAGACAACAACAAGGTCGGGGGTGAGGAGGAAGGCGGCGGGGATGCCAAGGAACCCGGATGCGTCGACGTCACGCGGGCCACGTGACAGCGGGTTGCGCGATCAGACGGCATTCCAGTGCACGGCCCAGTGCCCCCCTCTTCCCCCTTTGCCGAAATATTCCTTTGCTCCTTCCGCCTCGACGGCTTTCGAGCGAGCGCCGAAATAAAATGTGAACAAAAGCAGTTGGACGGGGGACACACTCCTCGTGGGGGCCTAGAAGGGGGACGGGGAGATTGCCCCTCGGTGGCACGGGGCAGCCCCCCACCACAGTGCGTCTTCTTGACCGATGGTGCGTACACCTGCTAATTTCGACTGCGCTACATTTTTCTTTTTCTTATGATGGATTTAAAAAGAGAAGGTGCTACGCCGACAAACTTGACCGTAATTTAAATGATTCCGCTGGTGCGAGGGTACATCCACAAGGTGCTTTTCGGGTAGCTTTGGATATAACGTGTAGTTAGGAGTTGGTCACTGTAACCTGTACGCTTTTCCCGACGGAGTACCTGTTGATGCCATCGGCCATAGCGTATTTTTCTTTTACGACTTGTTCTTGGACTAGTTGGTGAATAATACTCACGGCGGATAGAAAGGAGAGAACAATGCGGTTCACCGAGGAGTTTGCTCGAGATATGAAAGAAAAACACCGGCGGCAGGACCCGTTGTGGGAGAAACGTAATTTCAAGAGGATTTGGTCTTGTTGATGCATGATGTGCATGCCCGTGTTTCCTCCAAGCGTTCGTCTCTGTGCGCTCTTACATAGTTGTCCTGGGAATCACTTTTGCGATGGATCCCAAAAGAGGAAGCGCCATACTGTCGAACTTGACCGTAATTTAAATATTTCCGCTCGAGCGACGGTAACGTCTGAGTACTTGATTTAACGTATCTTTCCGAGTTGGTCATTGCATACCTTTTCGTCGACGCAGTATAGCATACCGAAGCGAGTGTTATGTCGCAAGCTGGAAAGTCAAGATCTGCCTACACATCGTAAACCACTCCCGAGTCATCAGAGTTGGAGAATGCGGATACGCGGAGTAGCACATACCTGACTGTTTCATTTCGCGGAAGTTGCGAAAGACGATGACTTACGTTGAAAGAAGAAAAAAAAGAAAATATTGCCTCCATACTTTGCTTTTGAAATGGCTCGTAGCATGAATCAGAAGCAGAACGTATACGTTTCATGCGTACGAAAATGTGCCTCACGAAATTCCCCGTCGGACAGACGAACGCGATGATGGTTTAGCGGTCCGATGTCGAGGCAACATACAACGGCACACCTGTGAGTGTCACTTTTTACAGCTATAACTGTGACGGGCTCTCTCCTCGCCCCCCCCCCTTCCCCTTCCTCCAGATCGAAACGATGTTCAACTGATGATAATGATGGTGTTGCAGGCAGCAGTGTTGTAGGTGTTACAGAAAAAAAAGCGACGAAATACGTCAGTCATTACTTGCAAATTAAACAAGCGCGTTAGCGACCTACGTTACCTGAAAATAAAAGAAACGCGTTACCTTGACAGTTACCATTAAAAAGTAACGCACGCTACTTGTACGTTAAATTTTAATTACGAATTATTAATACGCTTTACTTTTTCGACGTTCCAGAAACTGAACATAATTACCTTACCTGTTTTTTTTCTTTTTTAAAGTTTATCCTAAATACTCAAAAAAAAAAGGCAAAAAAGATTGAAAAAAAAACTCAAAAATTTATATGGCTTGGCGTCTAAAAACGCGTAGAAAATCAAAGTGTAATTTTTTTTTTAAGTCTTGTAACGTAACTTTGTTGGGCATCACCCGAAATAGGTAACGCAAGTATGCCACCCTTTACAGTATTGAAAATGTAACGAGTACGTTACAACGTTACCGAAAAATGTAACGCGTAACCGGTAATGCCGTTACTTGTAATGCCTCACAGCCAACACTGGCTGTAGGGCGTCCGTCATCGATATCGTCACGTGATGTCATGACGTCACTGAAATCGGGGCAGGGATGTGGCCAGAGAGGGAGGGAGAGGGAGTCAAGAGATCTTAAAGAGAAGAGACCTCGTGCTCAATGCTTTTTGTGAACTCTCAGTTTTGCCAGTGACAGCTTTAGATTTGATTTGTTTATACGAGACTACTTTGGACCCTGACCTGATGTGGACAACAATAATTAAAACGACACCGGCCCTCCAACGTGCTGGCAGTTTTAATGGAACAAGAGAGCAAGTGCACTGTCGCTTTCGCTGCTCAATTCACTCGGAAGAACTAACCAAGCTCAACGTGTCTCTAAAAAAAACTAAAAAAACAGCTAATTTGACAGTTCTTGCTTTGCTGACAATTTTTATAACAACGCTCTGAACGAACACTTATCTTTTAATGGTGATAACTTTTTGAAGGCGAGAATCCCGAGTTGGTAGCTTTGTCTTTGGCAGTTGCTCCAGCCGATCGAGAGTTCGCGCAGTCGATGATGCACCTTTAACGATTAGCTCGCGCTTGCAGCCTAGTAGCGAAATAGTTCTAGTACATTACAAAAAGCTGCGACGCAAAAGGAATAAATAACAATAAAGCGAAACAGAAGGCAAATGAACGCAGATAAGAATAAACTATGTGAATACATTAAAACAGCAGAGTTACTATTGAGCGAAAATGAATCGACGAAATGAGATCACTATGGCGCACGCCATTTCTAGCACCCGAGACATGGGAACCGGGTCTCGTAGCCAGTCGCCCGCGGGCCGAATGCGGCCCTTGTGCCGCGTTTTTGAGACCCTGCTCTAAAGGAACTGCTATAAAACAATTACGAAGCTACTCATTCCAATATTCGATTACTGTCGGTCTCGGTGTCATTTGTTACCAGCCAGGAAACAAATGGCGGCCCTAATCGGGATCGTTCAAGTGCATTGCGCAGCAATTAAAGATTCAAAGTGCATCGCGCAGCAGCGTAATTACACAGGGGTCTGCATGTATCTAAATGGGCAGCAGCGGGTATGGTTCGAATAGGCGGATGGATGAATGGAAGCGTGTGGTGCTGAAGCCTTCGAATCGGGTGGTAACTTGCGCCACCTAGACGGCATCATTTTTAAAATGTTGTCCTTTGGCGCGCATATGAACTTATTAAGCTTCATTAATTCTTTTTCGTAGGACAACTTATTCAAACTGCCTGTCCGCGTGTGACGGGCAACGCCTCTTCACGACAGGGTGCGCGCATCTTCCGACCCCAGGGACCGTCGAGAAGGGGAAGATTATGCCTCCATCCATCTCTCAATTCATGCCACCAGTCGGAAAACCCCTGTGCTTGGTAATCCTTCACCTTTCCCAAACGTTTCATTTCCCCAGTGTCACAGCGCAGAGACTGTTGTCTTAGGCCTAGACATATTTGCAGCATTCGCCGAGATCACTCCCGTAAGTAGCAGCCTCCCCCAGGTGACAACAACAGACATCCCGACTCTCGACGCGCTTTCGAGCTGCAGTGCGTTTAGGCAGGCTCGGCCATCGAACCCCGGCCCTCCTCTCCTCAAATCGGCGACCGTACCTCCCCCAAGTCTGGCTACATCTCGGAATCCGTTGATGACGACAACGCTGATGATGATGATGATGGTGACGACGCCAAATAGACTGGTTTTTCGGCGCGTCTGCCCAGACGGGGCCGCCGAGCTCGTCGCAGCGGGGCGAAATACAATGCGCCCGAGTTTCGGCCGTCTAAATGGCTCCCCGATGACGACGAGGCTGTCAAGAGACGACGGCGGCGGCGGCGGCGGCGGCTCCAGCTGAGCGCTTCGGCGTGCCCCGCCCTTGCCATGGGAACAGTCTCGTAGCCCGATTCGCACACCGGAACGGGCTCTTCTCCCCTGTCCCTCCGACAAGACGCCGCCGCCGCTGCACCCCTCCGAATACGCGTCGCGGGCGACCGTATAAAACGCCGAAACAGTAACGCCGATGAAAAACGGCGTTACCCCGCGAGAGTGTCACGCACAAATTGGTACATCAACACTGGGCTCTGACGTCACGCAGTTACGGTGGCGCTGCTGTCGGCGCGCGCATGCGCAGTCGGTTCATTTCGAGCTCGTTTCCGGGCAGGGGCGTTGCGGAGCGCAGGTTCGTCTGCTTCTTTTGCAGGGGTCGTGGTGACGTCAGAACGCTGCCTTGAGGTCTACCCCTATCCTTCAATCAGAGCCAATCAGAGCTCTCGGTGTTCTGACGTCACCATAACCCCTGCAAATGAAGCAGACGAACTTGCACTCCGCATTGCTTTGTTCCACTGTACAGGCAACGTTCACTGATTGGAGACAGAGTGTATACACCGACCGCCTGACGACCGCTTACGATATCTCACGACAACTTCTGGTCCAAGCGGGTTGGAGAATACAAATAAAGATTATTTAAATCGAGATTAAAATCAGACCGCTTTCCCTAGCAGAATTTTAAAAGGGACGACGCAACGAATTTTGTATTTTGCGCAAATACCGTTTAGAACAGATCCCTGGCGTTAATGAACCGTGAAACAACCGTTCGTTTTTCGCCAGACGCAATAGAAATCGCAGGAAAAAAAACAAGAAAATAAAAACAAGCAGCGTTTAACTTGCAGTTAGAACAGGCGGCCACGTGATCTGGAGCCGATTATATGTCGCCCATTGATCATAGCCACGCGCTGGGGTCGGCAAGACACAGGGCACGCGCTGAGTTACAGATCTTGTTATGGTTCGGCTGTTGTCGTCATTGCAGCGATTGGACACGAGCCACTACCCGAATGCTTCTCGAGCTAGTAATTATGACGAGCCCACATCGAGTGTTCACGCAATGCTCGGGTCCAATCTATGAACCTCATTCAAATATCGTCCCTGGGCGGTACTGTGACTGCCCAGGTACGTCATCAAGGTTTGCGAAGCAGAGACTGAATGAAAACGCTCGCTTTGGTCTATGAAACTACACCGCAACAAAAGAGTTTCTTGGCCAGTGGCGTTGCTTGAGAGTATCCTTGAGTCCTAATAGTGCCAGTAAGCTCGCGTAAAGTGAAAAACATTCCAATTGAATATAGTTGCACCGCCCCCTTACATCAAACTTTTCCCGCCAAAAAACAAACAAAACCCAAAAAGTATTTTTTTATGTATTTATTGTTTGTTTTACCATTTGATGCTTTCTATGCGCATATATTCTGTATTTAAATAAAAAGAAATCATCGCACGAGAAAAATTTCGATCGGGCTGAACATGAGCACAAAGCAGTGGTCTTCGGGCGCAGGCGGAAGCGCTCAGAGGATTTCTACCTTGGAGCGAACTATTTGTCAGTTACGTCACATTTCTCGGCGAGCGAACCGGACCGCGCAAGATAGAAACAAAAACTGGGAAAGTGTAATGTCGTATAGCAAGGGGATCAGATCGCGAAAAAGAAAAACTAAATGCAACTTTTTCGCTAACCCCAAAAACAACAACAAAACTATAGCTTTTGTTTTTATTCTAGTATCGCGGGGTTTACATGAATAAAAAGTCGTTACTCTTGCAGTAATTTTTCTCGCATAGTTTTCACTGAGCAAACGAAGTGATCAAACAATCCGCCGGGTTTGAAAATGCACAAGGTGATAACCGAGAGTCAATATTTTCTAGCTACAGTTATTTAAGCTAAATTAATCTGGTTTTAATCAAATAAATCCGATTTTATTTTTTTCCTCCCTGGGTCTAAGTGTATTTCTTAATTTATACGCATAATGATTTAACCGTGAGCTTTAAATATATATGACAATGTTGCAAACAACCAGTTCTCATAGACAACGCATAGATATTAACTCGCAAATACTGCAAAACCTTTCACTTAGTTCAGGATTGGAAGCGATCAAGTGCTGTTTGCACACCAGCGCCACCTCAGCGCAACACATCACAGAGAACACAAATAGTCGTAATGGCGCTAACCATTAGTTTTATTTGTGTGAAGTTTGCAGGGCGTATTCATAGCTGGAAAGGAGGATGATATGCAAACTTTTAAGTTTATGAGGTTATCCCTCAAAATGTGCGTAAAAGTACATAAAATAAACGCTGTGCCACCTGAAAAGAACTATAGCTTAGAAAAGGTAATGATAATGATAACTTCTTTTGGCGAAACATACAGTATATAACACCCGTGTCACGCGACTATGGAAATAAATGACAGAAATTATATAATTTTCAAGAAAAGTGTAATAACGCGATATTATTTTTAATTGCGTCGCGTGCATCGGGTTCAAGATACTGAAGTTTTTCATAACAAAAAAGACCGTGATAATGCAGAAATTAAGCTCAAAGCGCGTTTCTTACCAAGTTTCAGCACAGAAACTTCAAAACTGGCTCCAGAGTCCACACATAAATTCATTATTAAATGATAGTTTTTTTGTTGTTGTTTTTTTTGTCTTTTCTCTGAACCGAGATTTGATGTAAAAGGGAATGCAGAAAGTAAGCTCAGAAAGCGTTTGTTACAAAGTTTCAGCAATGAAGCTTCAAAAGTAGCTCCACACATACATTCATTATTAAATAATAGTTTTTTTTTCTCTTTTTTTATTTTAGCGCGTTTGAAAGGTCGGAGGTCTACAGTCCAGATTGTGCTGGCGTGTCGAAAATATTTTATTCACATCTTCGCGTCTCACTGGGACCGAATGCGTTGCAATCTCTTGCAGAGTGCCTAACACCCTGGCGCCATCTGCCGGGTATACCAGTAGGTGTTCCGCCTCTAGCACGCGCTGAGTTGCCTACCGAAGGGCATCGGCTGCGATGGACGGATGGATGGATGTTTATACCCTTTGTAACGGGCGGCAGCTTGCGCCCCCTGGCCTTTTCTAACCTTTCACCAGTCTTGCCAACTCAAAACCCGCGCTAGAAATCCCGAAAAACCGATAAAAACCTATAAGATGTCAAATGTAAGAATGACTATTTAGCACGAGCTACTTTTATAATTAGTCTCAAAACAGTACAATAATTTAAGGAGCTTTTAGAGGAAGCTGTTCGATGCAGGTCGCTTTCAAGCACAGAACGATGTCCATTGCATGATCTTACCGTTACAAGGGGTTACCAGGTGTGTTGTCTGGACATACCTCCTGAGGTTCTCCTCCATTGTTTTCAGATCGTTAGTTGCAATACTTGACGGCAGTTCAAAGCTTCGGTGACAAAGTTCACAAGCCTTGCAAGGTTATATTTTCTATAGGGTGTATGACTCGTTGAACGTCGCTTGGAAGTTCCAGCAACCACTCTGGAAACTAAGAGTCCTATCGTCCCGCGTATTGTTTTTTTTTTGGTAAATTTTTGTGCATAGTTGATTGGGTTTATTTCACCCGAAAGACTTGGAAAAACAAATTTATAGACCTTTTCTGTGTACTCTCGTCCCCAGCCACCTTATAGGCGTATCCGGTATGGGCGACGAAAAAATAATCCAACGTTTCAACCTGCAAATACTAAAAAAATGAAGGGAGGCAAAACGAGAAAGTGTGACAGTTATGCTTATATCCTAAATGCCGTCTATTTATTTATTTATTTATTTATTTATTCGTACATACCCTCAAGCGCCGAAGCATTAGTAGAGGGGAGGGGCAAAGCAAACAAAAATAAAACAAACTGACAGAACAAAAAACACGAAAAAACATGCGGCAAGAAATTCAAATATCTAAAATACACTGCGATTGGCTTCAAATCTGTAAGCAATATATGTTACGAACAAATAAACAAAATAAAAAGACTCATGTTGGCTCATCAAACAGAAATGTAAACAAAGATTGGCGAAAAAGAAAATAATCGGGTATAGTTGCGATACCTGCTGGAAGGTGGTTCCAGTCGCTTGATGTGTGGATAAATGAATAAAAAAAGTGTTTGTTTGGCAACGTGTTAATCCAACTTTATTCCGATGGTTGGATTGGCGTGGCAAAGCAAAACAATGTTTTCGCCCATACTGGAAGTGACGTCAATTCAAGATGGCGGCGCACTTGCAGAAAAGGTCTATACATTCGCACCAAATCACCCGAAAGCATGTTTCGAGGTTGTCCACTGTAATATATGAATGGCGTCGATAGCATTACTTCCACTAACAATTTTGCTAACTCCAACTTTCCACAGAAATTAAGTTATCTATAATTCTAAAATGTAAACCCCAAAAAATATATTTCGGACAACACGAAAAAAAGAAAGCTAACCTGATTTTAGATACGCTAAAACATCCTGCCGCCCGCTAAACGGTCATTTCTCCCACTAGACCTGACGATTAGAAAACCGCTAAATTGATTGAAAAACCGAAAAATTGGTAACACTGCACTGTCACAGACGGCTGGGAACAAGCGGGACTGAGAAAAATTGGGACTCCCTCCCGCGTGGCTCCTACTCCAAAGTCTCAACCCTGGTTCCCAGTGGGCCCTGTGTTGGGGTGACGCCGACTAGGTTTGACCAGAGGAAAATTGGCGACCTCTCGCCGGGGGCAAAAAACACAAAGATGATGTTTCTAATTTTGTTTTGCTTTGATTTTTAAGGGTTATACTGGCGAATCCCACTCTGCTCTGCCTGGTGACAGTTAGAGAACATGCAGAGGGGCGGCAAATTGGCTTAGAAGGACGAGGGGATGAATCATACTTTTGGTTTCTTGGCAAGGTGGCGCAAGCTACCATCGTCGTAAAGGACCGAGCCGCTCGCACCTGTCCATCCATCCTTCTATCCATCCACTATCTGAATGTTTCGCCGTATTCTCCAGATCAAATCTATGCACTGTCTAAAAAAAATGGTCGCTTACGAGACTGTCAGAATCATTTCAAGCTCACACTGAAGGAATGCCGCGCGAGAAAGCCTAAAGGGCATATACCCGAAGCTACTCGTCGTAGGCGGGTATAAAAGAGCGCAATGCGCGCAAGAATGCTGAAACGCAAATATGCAAACCTGCCATAAAGAGTGCCGGAAAATTTTGTCCCTATAAATTGTTTCACCGCAAGTCAGAGCGCACTCAACGGCTTTAGCCACTGATAGTTTAAGAAATCCAGGGCGTGCTTTATAGACTCCACGTTTCTTACTTCATTATATAGTTCGTAGGGCTTTCTGAAGGCTGCTTCACAGATTTCCGTTTGAGTGAACCCGGAGTGCCTTTAAAACTGCTTTATGACCGCTTAAGACGGTAGATGGCGCCAGTGAGCGAGTGTAGGTGTCTGCCCCTGACTGGAGGCCCAACACCTCTCCTGGCTCCTCGTTTCCCCTTCGCATATAATTTTTTTTTTTAGAAAACTTTTTTTCATAACGTAAGGATTTTTTGGTATTTGCGAGATCAAATCTACGCAGTAGTCACGAGAAATGGTCGCTTATAGCATCCTGAGACCGATTTCAAGCGCAGCATGACGGAAGGAATAAAGGAATGATGAGTAAAATATGCGAAGATCCGACGTGTTCCCGGCTACGCGGCAGGTGGCGCCGGTGTGTCATCTCGCGGTAAGCTGGCACGAGCGGTCGTACAGCGCAGCCAATTACAGTCACACGCAAGATCTGTGGATGCGCAAGGTCGTCGCAAAAAATTCGTCCACAGCACTCGAACTAACTCGAACCCCTCTTTCCTGTTTCACATTTCGGCCGCCAGGACCCAGCCCTCCTACGATTCTCTACCTCCTCTGGAGTTGTATATTGGCCTTCAACAGTGCTGGGAAGTACTTCAAGTACATTGTACTTACAGTACTACTTCAAGTAGGTTTAGGAAACTTGTACTCTACTTGAGGTACATTCTCTGAGTATGTACTTGCACTTTACTTATAGTATTTTTTTCTGGTACTTTCGAGGAAAGTACAATTCCACTTCAAGTACATTCCCAAATTTGGTTTTGTTGTAAATTTGTATCACGAAATGATGCCTCGTCAACTTCGAAGAATATACTGGGAGAGATATTCTACTCTTACCAAAAACGTGAGCAGATGATGCATCGCCTTGTTTGTTCTGGGGCAGCTTTCCCGTAGCTTTTTGAACTCTCGCTACTTCTCGGTAGGTCAGCGCAAGCGAGAGGCTTAAAATATTAGGAGAGCAATATTAATTATAATGTAGCACCTGAGACTGTAGTGCGGAGAAGTAACTTTCAAGTCGAAGAAAAAGACAGCAGAGAACGCCACAATGTTTTGAGACATTCTCTTGTTTCTTTTCCTTCGACTTGAGTTCCTTCATTTTTTTCGTACCTCAATCTCAGGTGTCACATTATGATTAATTATCACCAGCTCGCTTGCACACTCTCTGTTTTTTTTTTCATTAGGGGTAGAACACTCCTCTATGAGAGGACTGCTTGCAGAAGCTACGGGGCTGATGTCATGCTCTATCCTAGACACACTTTAACCCCCTCTGGGTGCAACAAACCAGTGTGCAAGCGGCGCTAAATTGAGCAGCGGGACTTCTGCATTAGGCTCTATTCTGAGAATAACTACTAATCCCCTCCTTCCTCCACCCTCTGTCCCTCTTCCACCCCACTTCCAGCAGGGTGATACAGCATCCCCTCTCTGGGAGACTAACCTATCACCCTGCATCCTACCTCTCCTTTTGGATTATTTTATTAAACATACATCACCACTACTACCACCATCTGGCTTTATCAAATGTTCGCCGCTGTTTCTGAAAATGAGGTCATGCACCCCTGATTACCCCTGGGCAATGCATACCAGTTAAAAAATCACTGTATATGAAAATGAAAGGCATCATGAATTTAAAAAAAAAGTACGTACTTTGCTGGAGACACGTGGCATTTATAGTACTTTACTTCGGGTACATTGCGCCCAGTGTACTTACTGCTTTACCATGAAGTATATCACGTCTCATTTACTTTGTACTTTACTTGAAGCCCCTTTTAGTTGTACTTTACCCAAACACTGGCCTTCAACTGGCAAAAAGCGTCGTCTGCTTCACGCGCAGGGACTAGCGCTCGAAGGCAGAAACGTCAGACTCTGTGCATAGCAGACGACACCGCGGTTCGCTCTCATTGGAGGGAGAAAGAGGGTTAGAGACAAAGGCAGCTCTTGCCTTTGTGTCTACCCTCTAATCCGTCCAATCAGAGCTTCTCGCCCTGACGTCACCGGATGAGCTTGCCTCCTCTCTCCCTCAGCTTCTCTCCGTTTAGTCCGACACGCTGTTTACGAACAAGTCCGCGTTTGCCCCCACCAGGTTCCAGGTTCGGGCAGTGCGCATGCGCAGAAGCCAGATTCGCGTGAGGTGAACCGTCTGCGCATGCGCTGTGCGACGACAGCAGCGCCGCCGCAGCGGTGTGACGTCAGAACCTCTTTCTCGCGTGACGTTGAAACGTGGTGGCGCCAGTGTGCAAATAGCTCCCGAAACCACTTCCGGTTCTGAACTGGACGGCGGGTTTCGCAGTATCTACGAATTTAAATATACACGCCATCTTCCGGAAATGGCCACTTATAGCACTGTCAGACTTAACTCGCCCTTATGATAAAAGAATGATGAGTAAAAATATGAGGAATTATACGTGAACCGGTAGTGTGCCGGGCTGCCCAATAGATGGCGCCACTGAGTTTGTTACCAAACAAAAACAAAGGGCGAATAAGTTGGGAGAAATGTTTTGGAAACATGAACTTGCACGCGGCTTGCATTAGAAGGAGAAAGGGGAGCCAAATAATCACTCGCTTCAAGTGTTGACACGACACGCAGCAAGAATGAACATTTTGACCTCATTGCGTGTAGAACAACTGTGTTAAATTTATTTTAGTGCGCTCGTGCAAATTAACATACAGGAGGAATGACCCGATGGTATACCGCAAATTTATCGATGTAAAAACTTCATCAAGAAAAAAAAAAAGCCTCGTAGTTGGGAATGTACCTGGAGACGGAAAGTGCGTTTTTTAAGTTATCTTAGTAAGATGGCACTTTTTTGTTTTACATGTTGAAATAGGGGCTTCACAGCAAACTTATGCAAAGTCTGAGCGCTCGTTCCACCATTACAAACTGTAGAACAGTCGTCATCGTTTAACCCTCGTTTATACCGGAAAATACTTCGGCGATTCGCCGCAAAAAGTGACAGGAAGACCCATTTGTTCCGCGCATATCGAGCCTTGACAAACGGGCTTTGCAGAGTTATTTCGGAAAAAGCTGTGAAAGCAGCATCAATGCTGTCTGTGCAGGTGAGGTATACGCCGAAGGGGACATAACAAAGGGAGCTAAACCGCTAAGGATTTAGGCTTATTTTATTTGCGCTGTTCATCGATCACTTGTATGCTATCCAACATTTTTTTTTTTTGTGCTACTGTAGAATGATATTGTTTCAGTTTTCCCTCGTGCATAGATCATTAGGCGAAGGTAATGTAAGAACCACTTTCCTAACATTTGTTGAAATTCCGTTCAATTTCAATGTTTTGCTGGTGCAATAATGTTTGAGTGTTTTGTTTTTTCGTGATGCTTCGGTTGTCAATGTACAGGGCTAAGGGTTTGTCAGTTTAACCCTCCATAGGAGTCTTTTTCTCCCAGGTCCATTCATTCTTATGGAATTTTTTTATTATTATTGTTATAATTATTAAAACTATGACACGGGCATGAAATTCCCGACCTCGAGGGAAGATACGCGTGACCCGAAAGATTTGAAAAACGCCTCCATACCGATAAAGGAAAAAAAAAAACAGAAACGAGATAAGAAGTGTGGTTATGAAGCGAGAAGAGACCTTGCGGACAGTTAATAGGATCGTTTTTTCCAAACGTGAGCGCCACCTAGTAGCGTGCTGCCCGAACCATCCGAGTCCGCCATTGTTTGACCACGTGCTGAGCACGATTGCAGTGCTGAGGTCAGCGTTCGGCGAAGACTCGGAGCCAATCACACGCGCTGTGCCCAAGACATGGCGACCGACGATGTTGCTTGATGGACTTTTGAAAAGGTAAATTGGGGGGGGGGGGGGGGGGGGGTGCGTTCCGGGTCAACACATGATAAAGCTGTAGACAAAAACCTTCTTCCTGAGAAGTTTCGGTTGTTTTTTGTTTAGTAAAGGAAAGCTTTTAATTCAGGGATTTATCGGTTTTCACCGATTTTGATGAAAACCGCCTCGGGGGCTAATTTTCGGGTTTTATCGGTGTGTATAGTGAAAACACGAAACTATTTATGACTCTCTTTATAATGCGTGTCAGATCTTTTTTTTTTTTCTCTCTGTGTGGTAAAGTTTACTGGTTTCGTTTAGTTCTTGTAGCGGAGACCACATTGGTCTGGTGCAAGGGAACTACACAGATGATCGTTCCGTCATCTCCTGAGTCTCTACTCGGTAACAGAGAGTTTTCGTAGACCGCGTTTCCCCCTCCGCTAAGCCCTCCGCAACGAAGAAGCCGCTTGCGCTTGCGCGCCTTGGCCTTGACTGTAGAGTTCCGGTTATCGTAGCGGGTTGCGGCGAGCATTGAGGAACGGGGAAAACGATCTACGAAAACTCTCTTATGAGGCCAATGCTGTTTACGTTATTATTACATCCGGGTCACGTCTTAACAGCCCACGTGGCACGGCTCGATTCAGTACACCCGGCTCTGTAGTCAGCCAGTAATCATGTCGGAATGGTTAGATAAAAATGCACAAATATTATTATTGATTAAGAAATCCTCGGCAGTATGCGCGGTAGTGACAGAACTGTCCATATCCTTTCATTTGACTGACTGATAGCGACAGAGTAGAGAGACGAACCTCAAGAACTCAGTACCGAGCAAAATTAATGTATAATTGCTTTCAGCAGATACCATCATCCTCGTGGTTGACTGACGAGTCATCCTTTGTGCGGACGATCCTGCTGACACCATCACCTAACAGTGTCGTGCGCGATAACGAACAGAAGGGAATGTTGGGATATATAGGCTATATATCCGCCATCGTCATTCCTGGTTAACCAATCATTCCTGGTGTGGATGGCCTTGCTGATATCATTCTTTAAAACTGTCATTCTTGATAATAAGTCATTCTTGATAATAATAAGGGCGCGGAGGCCTTCATAGCGCAGACACAAGATAGAATTCCTCTATGATCACAGTTCAGCATCCTTCATCGTCGTCACTGATTAACAAGTAATTCGTGGCCGGGCTTGATAACGAACAGAAAGGCACAGTGGGCGTATGCATAGCAAAGACCCCAAGTGAAATTCCGATATGATCACCATTTGACATCCATCTCCTTCATCACTGATTAACCAATCATTTGGGGTGCGCGCAGTTTAGCTGATATCATCCTTTAAATGGTCGCACTTGATAACAGACAGAAGGGCAGGTGGGGCTATATAGCGCAAACACAAAGTGGAATTCTCCCTATGATCGCCGTTCGGTATGTATCATTGTCATCACTGATTAACCAATCATTCGTAGTGCGCTCGGTCTTGCTGATATCATCCTTTTTTAACAGTGCTGGGCTTGACAACGAACAGAAAGGCGCAGTCACCAAATGAAATTCCTCTATGATCACCGTTCGGCATCTATCATTGTCATCATCATTCTTGGTGCGGATGGCCTTGCTGATATCATTCTTTATTGTCATTCTTTCTTTTCATTCATTCTTCAGAAGGATTCGCCGGGCTATATAGCGCAGACACCAAGTGGAATTCCTCTATGATCGCAGTTCGGCATCCATCACCATCATCACTGATTAACCAATCATCCATGGCGCCCAAAGTTTTGCTGATATCAACCTCTAGCAGTGCCGTGCTCGATAAAGAACTTAAGATATGTTGGGCTATAGCACAGCGCTGCCGACCGGAACTCCTCTAGGATCACTGTTTGGCGCTCTCATTGTCATCACTGATTGATCCATCATCCCTGGCACACGATCTTGTCGATTTCGCCCTTTAACAGTGTCATGCTTGATAACGAATAGAAGGACGCATTGAGCTATAGCGCAGATACCATGAGGGATTTTTCTATGGTCGCCATTTGGCAGAGATCATCATTATCGCTGATTAATCGATCATTCATATTGCGATGGGCTTCCTGATATGATTAGTCAACATCGTCGTGCTTGATAACGAGCAGAGGAACGTTTTGGGCTACAGTGCTTCCACAGACTAAAATTCCCCTATGGTCGCCGTTCCGCACCGATCGTCGTCACATCTGATTAACCAATCATTCCCAGGTAGCACGGACCTGCCGATACGTTCCTGTAACACAGTTGGGCTCGATAACGAGCAGGAGGCCACGTTGGGCTGCTGGGCAGGCATGTATTGGAATTCCTCTATGGTCGCCGTTTGGTGCCAATCCCCGTCATTGCGGATTAACCAATCATTCCTACTGCGCATGGACTTTAGGGTATGGTTCCGTAACGTCGTCGCGCTTGAAACGAACAGAAGGACGTGTTGGGCTGTAGGCTACCACCGCATGAAGTTCCTCACCCATCATCTAATCACGGATGAACCAATCGTTCCTATTCACACAGTCTCGCCGATATCGCTAGTACTTGATAACGAAACCAACGCCAAGTGTTCGGCTATAGCCAGGCAACCGAGTGTAGTATACGTTCGGCGCAACTATCGCCGTCACAGCCGACAATCATCGTCAACCTACAACTGAGCGTGACATTGCCGTCCCGCGACCCATCGTCAATCGGCGACGCTACGCGTCACCGTGCGCACTCGCCAACGACGCCACTCGCGGTCCTTGGGGTCCGCGTTGCTGGTATAACCTCGTACGGGCCCCTCTGCCCGTCTACGACGCACTTCGCGGGCCTCTTGCGCAAGCCCCAACGCCGCCGTCGTCGTCGCCGCCGCCGCCGTCGCATCGGCAGCCCCCAGGAACACTCACCGATCCGCTACGACGGCAACTCCTAACTCCGGGGGCGGCCACAGCTGAGGGTTCTCGCTCCAGGTCCGTATAGCTCGCTGGGGAGCCGGAAGCCGAAGACGACTCTCCGACACCGAGGAGAAGACACGGAAGTGGTGTGCTGCTGGAAGGCGGGGGGGATAGGGGGATAGGAGGGGGGGGGGGTGCCTCCGCAGGTGTCCCAAGCGCGCATGCGTCACTATGCCAGGTGTCGGCGCACCGACTGAAGTCTTGTGTGGGGCCGCGCCCGACGGCGTAGCGTTAGCTCGCCCAGTGTGGGAAGGAAGGGGCGGGCGAGGAGGTTCGAAGCCCACGTGACCCCTTAAGGGGGGCCCTCGTGGGATTGGCCGGGCCCTAGGAACGGGTACTCCGCATAGCTGGCATTCCTGGCCGCGGGCGAGGGGGAACGGCGCTCGGCGGCCGAGATTAAAGGGCGAGGGGCGCACTGCACTGACCGCCGCCTCGGGGAGGCTGGGAGGCTTCTGCCTCGCGTAGCCCTTTTTTTCTCAATGAAATGGTGGCCGCACGCAGCGCGCATGCGCGGGAAGGGGTCCCGCCGGCGGAGGGGGGGCCCCCAGACGGGGGGAAAGGGTGGCGAGGGTTGACAAACTCGCCGAGGAGGAGGTGAGCGTGAGAGGCCAGGAAGGAATTCCTGCGCTGCTTTGCCCCCGCCGCTGCCGCCTTGTCCCGCTGCTGCGAAGCGTGTTGTCTGTTTACAGTCGAAAAAGGGATGGAGTCGGAGGGGATGGCAGCAGCTCTTTTAGCACGGCGGTTGGTTCTTGCCGTGTGAAGTTCCCGTTATACGTCTGACGCCACCCTTGCTGGTTGACTCGCGTTAGGACCGGGGGTTTATCAGGATATACAGGATTGTCAACCCGGGGGGAGTGACAAATGTCTCGAGGGGGCTTCGGGAAAAAGGGGGGGGGGGTATCAATACCTTACGTTTTTGTACCTTGTTTTTGGTTAGGAAATTCGGGGGGGGGGGGGGGGGGGCACCCAAAAGGACCTTCTCACTATCTCAGCTTTTGTTTACTTTTTTCTGGCGAAAAGAGTCAGAAAACTGCGCTATTTTCGTCAGAAATTTTTAGAGGGAGGCTTTGTTTTCTGGCGAAAGTAAGAGAACCATGGCAGTCCAAAAAGTAAGAAGAAAACCACCTGTCCGCACTTTTCTGACTTATCACTGTTATTTCCACACGCAATATCACCGTTAATAAAACACGGGCGTTAATTTTGGACGCTAGGCGTAAGAAAGAAACGCCCCCGTCGCTCTCACCGTTTCGGTGATAATGGTTTTAATACTTGCGCGCCTTTAATTAAGGCGCGTATCGTCACAGCTACACTCTCTCTACTCGTTACGACCGTTTCATGTGATCACCGACATCGCGAAGCTTCCGCATAGAGTCCCTGTAAAGGTGGGAGCCTGGCGAATCCTCGACATCTTTGAATCGCTCGGCAGCCAACGAGATTGCGCCATTGTCCGATGAGAACGCCGGAGAACCAATCACGAAGCAGAAAGTGCGAATATGGTGTGCCGCACACCGTCTTGCCTACGAGGTCAGGGACTACAGAACTTGTATACGATTGTCTGCGCGTCTCTGCAAACGTACCATGTGCACTGTTTCGTCCCGAAATGACACCAGAATTGAAAATTATCCATTTAGGCATACAATGCAACACGTGAAGCAACCGAGTATGGAGCTTTTTCCTCTTATGATGTGCTATTCCGATAATAGAAGCGTTCTGTTTCCATTCCATCCGTCAACCAATGGCTTAAATCACTGTCTCAAATTACGTACCGTGCAGAAAACGAGCTCTCATGACTTACGGAACAATTTAACAGTTCGACCACGTTCAAGAACAATACATCGAGACCAAATATTAAGTTTTCGGGTACCAGAAGTGCTAAATCCTCTAAAGCGAATTGTTCTGTGTATATTTATACAGCCGGATCGAAGTTAGTCTGCCACAGTGGGCGTCTGGTGTCTCACCTGTAGATGAGCAATTTAGCCAGTGCGGTACAATTGCTAGCCTGGGGTCTTTAACGTGCATCACGCAGTAGTGACACATGACCGCACGCCGGTACGATGTTCATCCAGATCGAAACGGGCAGGGGTGGGGATTGAACCCAGGATCCTGAGTTCTGCAGCGCGAGCTTTCGCTCCACGTGCTCCGAGCTGGTGTGCGCTATAGCCCACTCGGCCACCTAACCACCCTTAAATCCTCTCCTAATTGTACGAAATCTGTGACACAGTAATGTGCCATTACAAAAAGTTAAAAAAAAACCAGAATGATAGGCATAATTTATGTTTTACTTGCGGAATAAACGTGAATAACAGCGCCTTGTGCAACTTTGAAGGACAAGTAGGTACATTCAATAGAGAGTTTTAGGAGATCGTTCCGATACCTCCGATACCCCCGATAACGATACTATTTATGTAAGCGCAAAGGCGGAGGCAGAGTATCGGATATCGTTATCGGAGTCATCGGAACGATCTACTAAAACTCTCTAATGTCTGTACATTAGAAATGCTTCACTTTGTCCGGTTTTTGAGTTATTTCAGTCTGTTTTAGACTACGCATAAATTTGCTTTATATGTATTGTTATATCACGATACGGTAGCCAAAGGGGTGGTATGGCCTGGTCAGGTATTTACTACATTTACCCATGTACCCGAAACAATTGTACAATTGTATCGTTTTCTTGAATAAACTGACGCATCACTATTCCCAACATTCTGGAAGAGTCGTACATAGTGCCGTTTCTCGAAACTTCTCAGCAGGAGTCGGTGGAAAATATTATTTATGAACCGAAAAACAGCATAAATCGTAGTAATCTCAGAAGAATTGTAGAAGGCTGTATTAAAATATTAACGAATAGAATTTAGAAACTCAGGAATATATACTTTTCATTTTGATTATTCCTTAGCTCTACATAGTTGTTTGCATCGGGGACCAATGGACTATTTCCGAATTTCTGCCCACCATATTGATGAAATGCAATATCCTTGATGACCATAATAGTGGTAGCTCATAGCCAATACCAAAACTAATATTTCATTATGTCCATGAATTAACTTTGTTCACGATAAACTTTACGACTAGGGCTTCATATTTTCGGTATACTATGCTGATAAACACCGAAAATTAACCCCCGCCCCTTTTCAGGAGGTTTGCTCTAAACCGATGAAAACCAAAAGAAAAATCAGCAGAACCCATCCTTTGGGAATGATTATCTACGTTAATGCGAATAGCATCAAACGGTGCGGAGTTATGCGCGTTCGTCAGGTGGCCGGCACACTCTAGACACGCCAGCCCACTCTTGAGGCGATTCTAAATTTGTTGACACTTTCACAGCCCTGCGCACGATCTCCGCAGCCCAGCACGTGCGTTTGTGTCACTTAGGAAGGCGAGCAAAGCACGCGCCATACGCACAAACACTCAAAATGGTACCGACCAGACTTTCTGGCGTCTCAGCTAGTCTCAACCAACGGTACTCTAAACGGTTGTTTATATCTTTACCATAGGACGCGCTTTACAGCGCTGTCACAGCTATCGGTGCGCGCGCGTTCCACGCACGAGGGCTCATTCCGCTCTCGTGAGGCTGAGCACGGCCGCTAGCTCACCCTCTCCCGAGCCAGATAGATAGATACATAGACGAAAAGTGCGTGAAGTAGTCAAAGAATGCTATTCGCATTAAAAGTGAAATTTAACATGTTTTTTTAGGAAAGAAAAAACTAAACAAAACAAAAACGCCAGCTTTACGAGAAAACAAAAATTATACTCGTCTTTTTTCTTTTTTTTTTCGTTGACTTTGGCACAGCAGCACTGAACCGTCCTTGGGGCTGTTCCTATCTATCGATACCGCATTCCCTGTCCCGTTCCCTTCTCTTAGCCTTACCAGCATTATTGAAGAAAACAGTATAATCTGTAACCTATAAATTATACCATTTTGTCCAGCAATAATTATACAGTCGCTGTACAGCCCAAGACCGATAAACACCGATTTCCCTCCGACATTACATTTAGACACCTAGAAACACCGATTCGAAGGTAAAAAAAAAATAAACAACAATAAATAACCTCCGAATTTGAGGGCTGAAAAATACCGAAAACACGGAACCCTCTACTGATAACCCCAGTGTTTTCCCTGTAAAGTAGGCATTTCCGGGTACACCAACGCGCAGAGGTCAAGCCAACTTTACGACCGTCAGAAACTGAAGGAGAAGGGTTAGAGGATTGGTCTGTGACGTCATTTGTTGCCGCTTCTGGGAACTTCAAATGCACGAACGGGATAAGACGCCGAATACACCAGTCGAGGACCCGTTCCAGGCACCATAGTTACCGCGATGAGGCCGTCGCAGCTCGACGGAGGGTCCCATACCATGATCAGACGTAGTCAAACCGCTAACGTGGGGAGAACGTTAGTGGCTTGACTACGTCTAAATATACAGGGTGTTATTTTGTACTCTTTTCATTTTAACTTAACAAATTTGTTTAAAAGAAAAACGCGAAAGCTACGTTTTTGCGGTTTGTGCAGGTGAGTTAAAAGACCAGGGGGACAGAGTATAGGAGGCTAATCGTAACGATCAGTCGGACAATTAAGAAAAATGTGTTAATTAACTTTTAAATGGGTGAAAATAGACATATGGTTCCAATTGGAAACCTGCTGAGCGTCATTGAAACCCATTAAATCAGTAACTTTTATAAATACGTTTGAGAGCGCACGAAGTGCAATAGTGCGCTAAAGTTAACACCCGTGCAGCAGGAGTGAGGCTACCGGTAGGCCGCGCGGCTTTTTCCGTTTCTCATCATAGCACCAGCCTTGTACCTGTTGCTATACTTCGTTTCAGCTTGGGTCCAGACGCAGCCGATGCTACAAGCGCGAGCTCCGGGCTTCCGGCGTCCCTGCCAAGCACGCGCGCTCGTGCAGTACATGCACTGTTCAGGGCCACACGCTCGTGCTTGTAGCATCGGCTGCGTCTGGACCCAAGCTGAAACGAAGTATAATACACTTCCCACGCGCTCAAAGAGTTTTCTAAAATCTACTGACTTTCTGGTTTCGGATGACTCCCAGCCAGTTTCTAATTGGAACGATATCTCTGTTTCACCCAAATTAAAACAAAAAGTGAATTAACAATTTTTTTTTAGTTAGCCTACTGATCGTTACGATTATTAGCCCCTCTACATCTCCCCCTGACCGGATAAGTCACTCGCACAAACCGCGTAAGTATAGCTTTCACGGCCTTTTTAAAACAATATTTTAAGCTTAAATAGAAAGAAAAAAAAACACACTGTATATTTTTTAAAGTAAATAGCTACTAATTAAACCGCCCAATGACATCTGCGTCACACCGAGTTGACGTCGCAGTGGACGCTTCGGCTCTCCTGCGTTCAGACAATGCGCAGCGCAAGTTCGTCTGCTTCTTTGCAGGGTTGTAGTGACGTCACAAAGACGCCCAGCTCTGATTGGCTCTGATTGAAGGATAGTGGGTAGACCTTAAAGCAGCCTGCCCACTATCCTTCAATCAGAGCCAATCAGAGCTGGGCGTCATTCTGACGTCACAACAACGCCTGCAAAGAAGCAGACGAAAATTCAATGTGCACCTTTACCCGCTAAATTTAGCGGAGAAACTGACGTCACGAGACCTCAACGACCAACTCACTTTCTCCGCTAAATTTAGCGGGGAAATTTTCGCTGAAATTCCGCAAAATTTAGCGGGAAATTTTCGCTAAATTTCTCGCTAAATGGGAGGGGAGCAGGAGAGGAGGGGAAAGGGTATGGAGGGGGATGACGGAATACCCTCCCTTCCGTACCCTTCCATCCTCCTCCTCCTCGAGGGCTGCGCTCTAATTCGGCATTACAGAGAATTGTAAACGTCTTTCATTTTTTTTATGGCAAATTGTTGGGAAATTTTGTTGCATACATGAAACGCTCGGGCATCACGTGACATCAGGTTCACGTGATGTCAGTTTCCTCGCTAAATGTGGCGGAGAAAGTGAATCGGTGTGTAGGTCCCGTGATGATAATTTTTCCGCTAAATCTAGAGGAGAAACTAAATTTCCGTATAGGTCACGTGAAATCATGTCACAACCTCTGGACCAGACAAATATTCCTAATAAATTTTTAAGCGATATGCCGAATGGGTCGCCAAATACTTTACAATTATATGCAAAGCGTCACTCAGTAAACACAGCGTCTCTTCGGATTGGCTTTGGGCAAAGGTTATTCCAGTCCACAAATCCGCTGACAAACAAAATGTAGCCAATTATCGTCCCATTCATTGACGTGTACGAGCTGCAAAATGTTTGAACACATACTTTCTAAAAGTCTTTATGATTTTTCCCAACAAATAACATGTTTCACAGAAACGTACCAGCATGGATTCCGGCGCGTTCTATCAACAGTAACACAATGACTGGGTGCTTTTGGTGACTTTACCTGCCCTTCGAAAGAGAGAGGTCAAATCGACGCGGTTTCTTGGGATTTATCGAATGCTTTCGAGCGAGTTTCTCATAACGGATTGATACAAAAACTATTAAGATACGGCGTTAATAAGCCGGTAATTGTGTGGATCCAGGCGTATACTTGTCTAACAGAACACATCTTGTGGCCATCAGCGGAGCAGTGTCGACTACTTGCGGGGTTCCGTCGGAGATCCCGCAGGGATTGGTACTGGGTCCAGTCTTGTTTTTATGTTACATAAACGAAATCGTTAATGAACTCAACCCTAACGTTACAGCTAGGATGTTGGCGGACGACCTCTTGCTCTATACTTAAGTACGCAACCCCATGGACCAAGAAAACCTAAACTCGGCAGTCAACTCTGTTAAGAAATGGTGTGAAAAATAGGTATGACAATTAATCCAGAAAAACTGTATTCGCCAGAATCGCTAGCAAAAAAGTGAACATCCTCCCCTACACATATATAGTGGGAGATGATCCCATAGCTTTCATATGAGTTACGATATCTCATAACTCCCATACGAGGTACGATATCCGCAGACCTCGCATGGGATCACCAGATCGATAATTTCTGTAGTACGGCTCGAGAAAAGTTAGGATTTTTGAAGCGAAACCTAGGCCATACCGCAAGTCAAGTGAAATTGACTGCCTAAACAACGTTTATACGGCCCACCCTAGAATATGCCTGCGTGGCGTGGGAAGCGTATCTACGAATTCGGATCGAAAAATTGGAAAAAATAAAAAGACAGGCTGCTCGCTTCACCCTTTCGAGATACCACCGAATGGACTCCGTTACTTGCATGCTCGAGCAGCTCGGTCTCCAGACTCAAACCTCTTCACACCCGCCGAGAGATATCAAGGCTAAAGCTTCTTTATGTTTTCAAAAGACTTCTAAATGTGTACACATCTCCTTTTTTTACAAACACGTATTACTAGACCAGTAAGGGGGTACACAATAGAGCTATGCAAGTTCCGTGAATTAACAATGACACATACCAGTATTCATTTTTTCTCAGAACAGTTGCAAGTATAGAACAAGCTTCTCGAAAGTGTTGTAAATTGTGATTCATTAGCCTTATTCGAGAAATATTTACTTGCACTATATTACATTTCTTACTGCTTATGAGTGTGTAAAAGAGGTGTTTTTTTTTCATTAGGTACATTGATTGCTTGTGTAGCGCGACGTGAACAAGTGCGGTTTTGCATATTGATATGAAAGGTATAAGGTGTTAAGAAATGTATATCATATTGCAGGATATGACATGTATGGAAATTCGACGTTCCACTCTGGAAAGCGCCCAGAAGGGCGCACATCATTTACAAATAAATAAATAAATAAATAAATAAATAAATTAATTAATTAATAAATAAATAAACGTTTTCAAGGGTCCAATAGTGCGGTGTACGTAACACGGTAACGGTTTGCTAAAAGTCCCGAATGGGTAGGGATAACAAGATGGACGCGAAACGCCTCGCATTTCTTAATGTAACGAGAACAAACTGCCTACCTTCGTGTTCTACTAAAATACAAATATATGGGCTCTGAAGGCATGAAATATTCTTTAACGGACCCCCCCCCCCCCCCTCCCCCATTCCAACGTTTCGTCCGTCCGTCCATCCGTGCCTTTTCTAGCGGGAAAATTGACGTCACGTAAAATAACGCGACGAGACCAACACGCCAAATGGAGGCATTCGCACGATTTGCGACCTACACGCCAATTCGGTTTCCCCGCTAAACTTAGCGAGGAAAGCGGGGTCACGTAACCTAAACACCAATCCAGCCTCCCCGCTAAATTTAGCGGGTAAAAAGCGACGCCCCTTGACCTGATGTCACGTGACGAGTGACGTAGCCAGGACTTTTTTTCGGAGGTGGCTGGGACGTTTTATGACTTTGTGTGCAGAGAGGAGGAGGGGGGTCAAAATGCATGTGTATATTATAGGGTGGGCTGAATTCCGGAGGGGGGGGGGGGGAAGGGCTGAGGCCCCATAAGTCCCCCTCGCTACGCCCCTGCACGTGACCTATCCAAAAATTATTTTCCCCGCTAAATTTAGCGGGCAAATATGCGTCACGTGGTATGCCAATTTACTCTCACCATCTCCCTCCTCCCTTTCTCTCCCCATTCCTTCATTTTTTTCCCGAAATGGATAAGATTGGAGGCTCTTCACTCCCGAAACGACTGTTTAATGACTACCAAACAATGAAAACAGTCGCGCCTAGATACTGCATTTTATGCATACTATACTTCGTTTCAGCTTGAGTCCAGACGCAGCCGATGCTACAAGCGCGAGCATGTGGCCCTGAACAGTGCTTGCACTGCACGAGCCCGCGTGCTTGGCAGGGACGCGTGAAGCCCGTAGCTCGCGCTTGTAGCATCGGCTGCGTCTGTACCCAAGCTGAAACGAAGTATAGGACTTTGAAGCTAAAGGTCGCTGCCAATGTATTCTTAGTCACCGATAGAGGTGTCTATTCAAGCGGAACAAAGGTTGACAACACTGACTAAACGGCGCCCCGATCCGCCCAATTAGAAGGATTCTGCCGCATTCAACCATTCATTTACCCATCGTCACCCCCGACTCGTATTCGGCGCGTCCATACGAGCACAATTTGCCGTTCGTTGAAACGTACAACGAGAAACTGTACATTCAATTGGGCTGCGCTTTTCTGTGGTCTGCCAAACCGTGCGACTGTTTGCCGTGCTTTTTTTTTTTTTTTACAAAAAAAAAGTAAATATTTTTTTTTGGGTAGTTACTGGCAGAATGAGAACGGCCGGCCGTGTCTTTCGAAGGCCCGGTCTCCAACACGCGCTCCGCGCCTTCCGCCGTGCAGAAAAGGCTTCGCCCAAGGACTCCGCTCAATGCTCAACGAGGTGAGGCGTATCAAGCCCTATAGGGTCCGGCTTTGTTTCTACGGGTGCCCATCTTCAACCAAAGCTATAGTCCCACCGGTGCCTGTAAGCCTGCGTGGAGTTAGAATCGTTCCAGCTAAACTTCGTTGCACGGTCCCTCACTGAAGACGTCACGGTGAGCGTTTGGACCAATCGTCGGAGTTCGATCAGTGCGACGTTCTTTGTCGCACACGTGGTTACTCGCTGCGAACATCTGCTCGCGTTACGGTATACCATAGCCTCCTCTATACTCACAAAGCCTGGCAGTTCGACGACGGAGCCATAGAGTGCCCGGTCGCTGATTTGGAGCGCGAGGATTTGGTAGCACAGAGCATCGAAGAGCCATTTGTCGGGGAACCTGGACGTCAGCGCACAGCTTTTGCAGCGGCGAGGACCCGAAACACACTTGCTCGCTCGGGAGAAGTATGTTTCGGCGTCTCGCCACACCGGGGCGCCAGTCACGTGGCTCTCTCTCATCCGTTGTCTGCCGCTCCACCTTCTCTATTTCGGCGCCCGCTTCTCGTGGCAATCTGCCAGGCGTTGTCAGTAGATATACGAGGCTATGGGTATACAGACCCCTACGGCCAGTGACGTCCGACTCCTACCGCTAAAGTCGCAGCCACACTGCTCCCACATTGTGCGAAAAACGCGCGGCTTTCGCCGTAGACAGGAAGACCGAATTCTACGCGGACGCTCCTCGAGCATCTTTGCTTCATGTACTCCTCAAAAATATCCGCAGACAATTTTTGACACGACCAATGTGAGAAGATCGGTCACTCGGGGAAGAAACACGGCTCAGACAACCTCAGCAGGCATGCATTCTGTGCGACGTATTTGCAGCCGTGCACAGAGAGTCCTCTCTGGTTTCTCGACTCAATGGAGCGGTGAGCGGCGCCTTTTTAAGCTTCCCGATTTTAAAAGTGAAGCGGAGTATATAGTACAACGTGGACGTCGCTTTCGGCTCACTGTCAGCACGAGGGGGCGAATGAGGTATCTAGCGGGGTTCCGAGTTCCAGGAGGCGGTCAAGGACGCACCATGAAGGGGATCCCGGAAGGGGCCCCTCCGCGGGGTACCACCCCGTCCCCGGAAACAGTCCCCCGGAGGAGCCGCTGGTGGCCCCTCTCGCACCAAGAGAGTCTCATCGCTGCTGTGGAAACCCTTCGCAGGAATGCGGCACGGTGGCATGCGCTCGCATTCCGTAGTGGTATACGGTGACCGCGGAACGCGTCGTCTCTTTGCGACTGGTCGTGTTGGGCGTCTCGTATCGTTCCGCGCATCGGAATGTCCCCGAAAAGGCAACAAAATGCGTTACGTTTACCGCCAGGGTTGCTGTCGCCGCCCTGGCGGTAAGCGTAAAAGGCGGGCGGACGCGAGCGGGCGGACGCGAGCGCCGTCGCTGTCGCCACGTAACCTGTGCGCTTGGCGACCCCTGACTGGGGGCAGCAGAGCAGTCGTCTGCCATATTCAGCTCTGCTGCTGGGATACCGCCAGAGTCGCGGTGAGCAGACGGTTGTTATGTCGCCAGCCGTAAATGAAAGGGACATAATAAAGGCGCAGTATAAACGCTCGAGGTATCCGAATTCGGTGAGCGCGAGAGCGAGAGCTGAGATCCAGTTTGACCCTCACGGACCAAGCGTAAGGGTATCTTCAGCAGAAGGTTGCCCCGCGAGCAAAGAATGGGGTTTGTCTGCTACGAAGTGTGATTCGCAGACCCAAGTAAAACATAAAATAAAAAAAGGTTTTGTCTAGGAATCGTTTCTCCAATTCGACTTGCAGACTCGAACGTGCATGAAGTCACAAGTGAAGGTATACACCAACTCATGTTTACAAACAAACCAGAGCGCCCGGAGCGCCCCTAGCGGATGCCACCGGCGCCGCGCATGCGCGATGGGGGTGTGGGCAAGAAGCGCGCCGTCGCCCATAAACAAACCATTGAATTGCGATGTTGTTGGCGTCGGTGTGAGTCCCCGCGCTCTTTTTCACGTTGGAATTGTTGATTCTACGTCTTCCTGGCGATGACTGACTACTTGAGTGGTGTCAGCGAAATTAACGAGGCTCGTTACACCGCAAAACTTCGCGTGAATAATCGGACATGTGGCGATTCATTCCGCGTGGACGCCGCAGAATGTACGCATAAAGCCTGATTCACATGATGAGATTTCGCTCGCAATTTTCAGTAGCGACGTCGCTCGGGCTGCAAAAGCGTGAACCGTAGCTGAGATGGTCGACGTCGATACTGAAAATCGCATGCAGAATCGTACCAAGTGAATCAGGCATAACAAGTCGGTGATGGCCACTGGTAACAATGATCAACATCTCCTTGTATCTACTGTTTACGTCGAGCCTGCTTATCAACCTTCAACCTTAAGTCTTTTGAGGCCTGCACTTAGTTCTTGTCGAAAGTACCGGTTCCATGTTTGGTCTACGGGCCAGTGTCCTCTAAAAGAGCAGACGACAAGCAGAAACGTTTGAAAGAGCAGACGACAGTTTGAACGATCAGGCGGCCGTTTGAACTTGAAGACGCACTGAACGTAGTCCGCAGGTGGTCCGTACAACTTGACGGCTTTTCGGCGTTCATGTTAAAACAAAACAAATAAATCTGATGACCAGAAGTATCCGTGAATTCAACCCAAAGTGCTTCCCGCCCGAGCAATCGTGGTCCGACGGCGTCTCGTTTTCCCTTTTCACGGCACATGTCCATATTCTCGGACGAATCGAGCACGTGAAAACTGACCTTCAAACCTTTCTCGACACTTTTGGTACGGCCCCAGTCGCGGCGTTTCGACGAGAAGGCAGGTTTTGTCTGGTTCCTTTCAAAACAACGCAGGAATACACGTTTCACATGGGCCCTTCCGCCCACAGCCCCGAACCGGAAGTGCGTCCGACGCGCCACCACCGCGCCGTGACGTAACAGAGATGAGTTGGTGTATATACTCATCACACAGCTGCCCAGTCGGACATAACAATCCGACTGTGTCGAAAGCGATTGCCCCTCTGCGGTCAGAGGCGTCGTCAGTTTACGTAAAAATGGCTCAGGATTCCGTCGGAGCACCACCTAAAAAACGACGAAATGAGCACTCGTTCAGATGGAGCGCCGACTGCGGAACCTTTGTGCCTAGTGCAACCATGTCACTTAAACTATGGAGGAATTCCTTCGTGTGTCAGCCGTAATATTAGCTTTTAACTCCGGTTGCAAGATTCGGGTCATGTACACGTTAATATGCACCGTAACCATGCACCATAACCCTGGGCGTGTCTTGATTTCCTATTTCTCCCCCTAACTATCACCGCCTGGTGATAGTTAGGGGAGAAACTGGCTTAAAAGGGCGGAAGGAATCATATGCTTGTCTTTTTAAACTTAGGGTAGGTGGCGCCAGATACCGCCCGTCATAAAGGCTACAGCCATTAACATCCATCCATACACCCATCCAGCTATCTTTACACTGCTGATACATTATACAAAAGAATGTCTGCAGACATTGTTCAACGAATGTATATGTTTGAAGCGCACATGCTTCAAACATTTACATTCTTCGTGGACACTTCTGCCATCCTGTCTGCAGGGCCGTATTCATGTATTATGTACGAGCAGTGAGACTGTGGCTTCTTTGTAGTAGACTCGACGATCAGACGATCTACACACTCCGGTAGCAAGATGGCGGCTCTCGGAGGTCGTACACTAGCAGACGCGTATGGCTTTCTCTGGGGCGGGGGCCACGCCGAATGGCGACTGCTTCGCGCCTTCGCATGCGCGGGGTTGTTGTTGGGCAACTCGCGTGTTGCGAAACACGACGCGCTGGAACCCAGCTGCTGTGGCTTATCGCTGGTCCCGAGCGGCAGCACAGACGGAGGAGCAGCATGCAGCATGCAGAGGGAGAAGGACGCAGACTGAAGTCTTTCTTCCGCTGACCAAATTATGGTGGTCCGTCCTTCGACAGACAGCTGCCCCGGAAAGTGGCCGCGCGACGGAGTCGCTAACAAATTGGGCCGCATCAAACCCATTGTTGAGCACCGAGCGTCCCTTGGCCGAATGTAACACACCAAAGACGGTCTTTTTTTTTTTTGTCGTTGTTGTCGTCTCGTATAGGGCTGGTTTATTCACACACTTGCGACCGCTAGTATCAGGAGAGGCTAAAACCCGATTTTAAGCCTATAGTTACTCCTTGTGACCGGTTGAGCTGGTGCAGTCTAAGTTTTCACCAAAGGCTTAATAATCGTGTTTTCGCTCTTCAGTCGTAAACAGTCGCATGTGTGAACCAGCCTTTACAGAACAAGAAATGGAAAGTAAGTATGTTTCGAGTTATCAATAAAACAATAAGAATATCTTGTGAGTATGTGCACCTTCGTTTCCGGGTTTAGTGGACGGAAACAATGGAGCTCATAGACACGCACAACGTACCGCAGAAAAAGAAAAAAACTTACGAAGTTTTTATTAAGTATGTGGAGCGGAAGTTCGTTGGCTTCTTTTGCAGGGGTAGTGGTGACGTCAGA
>JAZHYW010013966.1:0-16449 GCA_037355805.1 Ixodes ricinus | reverse complement strand
ACCCTGGGCTTCCGCACGAAAGTCACGCGCGGTAACCACTCGGCCACGCACGCGCCCGCACGCCGACGCGCGTGGCAATATAGAAGGCTATGTCTACAGCACCGTGATCTACAGTCACCGACGAGGGAGTACGGCAGGGAGGAGCTTTAGGTGTCACGCTTCCAGTTCGTGCTTCCAACATCCGACAACGCTACAGCGTCCCGTGCACGTCGAGCGCTCACGTGCAGCCAGAACAAAGCGGAAGAGATGGAGCGCGCGCTGAGCGCCGGGCGTTTGAAAGACACGCCCTGCCCTTCTCGTGGTCTCGGTCACCATAGCGGCCTCCCTATATCACCAACGTAGCCCCAGGGATAAAGAAACTCTAGCGCAAGTTTCCTTAAAAACAAAAACAAACAATGATGGACCCAATAAAAAGCCCTTGAACAAAAAAAAAAAAAAAGAACTGCTTTTTTAGCAGTCTAGTTGGCATGGTCTACGGGCAGCAAAAAAAAATTTTAGATCAATTTTGATGGTGAGAGATTTATTTGAAATTCTGCGCGCAAAGTCCATGGCGTGACGGAATGGTCATTCGCTCAACGAGATGGTCATTCGCTCTTTCCGCCACGACGTGAAGGCGAAGTCGATCCACCTCTCCTCCACACGCCCGAAATGCCGGGAGAGAAAACAAGTGGAAAGGAGGTGACTACCGACGAAATCGCGTCTCGCGCCGTCAATATTGCTCCAAAAAAATTTTTTTTTTGTAAATCGAATTTTGGTTGTTGCATGTCCCAACCAAATTGTTAAAAAAAAACTTTTTTTTTTTCAGGGGCATTTTAAGCAAAACTAAGCGCCTAAGGAACGCAACTCGTGGTTTATTAAGTTCACGCTCTTTGCCTCGTGATTTGTTTTTGGTCGCTCTTATCGACTAGATCCGCAATCTCATTAATGGCGGAACGATAACAAAATGTTCGCGACGCATCCTTCGTCTGCACAAACATGCTTGCACATATACATTTTAACGAAAGGCAGGACTTGTATCCAAAACAATAAAGGGTCTTGAAACATAGCGAAACCTGATCGGTGATTGTGCAGGCCTGTACTTTCAATTTTATAATTTTATTCTCGGCCGTTTTAATGACGGAAATAAGAAGAGTTGAACAGGATATACTTCAAAGCTCGCGCAAATTATAAGCTCGCTTATTTATTTTGTTTTTTTGTTGGCTTAATAAAAACAAGAAGTTTACGGTGTGTGCAGGCCTTGTTGTGACGGCTCACCCATGATGTAGATTAATTCTGTCGGGGCAGAAGAAAATGAGATAAAAGGAGAGAAGTTCAAGATAAAAAGGCAGCGGAGTTCATTACATTTTGACATGCGAACGCCGGAGAATCTGACGCTAAGCTGATTTAAATTTTTATTGCGGCAAGCCTTTGCCGGAACAGTGTCACGAAGTTCCTTGCACCAGAAGCCTGAAATAAAAGATAGTGACCCCCCCCCCCTGAATATGACGCGACGAAGCGCATCTCTGTAAATTTACGCGAGCATCATATGTATATGTTCATGAGCTAAGTGAACCCAATTATAAAGCCACCTTCGCGCCCTCTCCTCTTCTCCTCTCCCTCAGTTTGTCTCAAACGCGTATCAAGAATGCGTCTACTCAATACCACATAGAATACGGGGCTTCCGCATTGCTTCATCGTTAGTGGATCTCCGACCGTCCGCCTTGGCGTCGCCGCGCGTGCTAATGTCCCGCCATAGCCTCCTATATACTGACAAAGCCTGGCAGATCGCCACGAGAAGCGGCCGCCAAAATGGAAAAGGAGGAGCGGTAGACAACGGATGAGAGGAGAGTCACATGACTGGCGCCCCGTTGCGGCGAGACGCCGAAACACACTTCTCCCGAGCGAACAAGGGTGTTTCGGGTCCTCGCCGCTGCAAAAGCTGTGCGCTGACGTCCAGGTTCCCCGAGAAATGGCTCTTTGATGCTCTGTACTACCAGATCCTCGCGCTCCAAATCTGTGACCGGGCACTTATGGAACCCGTCGTCGAACTGCCAGGCTTTGTGAGTATAGAGGAGGCTATGGTCCCGCTCGTTCTGAGACGCCGCAAGACGCGCGGTCGATAATGCTGACGCAAGGACTTTTAGGGAGGCCTTTTTCTTCCTTGGTGTTATTCACCTATAATGTGTCCTGAAGGTCATAAAATCGAATAGAACTCGGGTTCTGCTTGTGGAAAAAAGGAGTTTCACGCGTAAAGTAAAATACCGCAAGGTCCACAAGCGCGCGCGCCACCAACCGAAAGATAAGGTTCACCTCCGACAGTGAATGTGTCCTTTTTGTACGATGTGTTAGCGGTGTGAGTGCGACTTTATGGTTATTTTTGGTGACGTCACGACGAGGATTTGCCTCACCGCGATGCTACTTATCAGTTTCGAACGGCAAGCTGGACAACGGCAAGCTCGACAAGTGTTAGAAGTGCACAGTCAAACTTGGCTTTCCGACACTGCCCTTATTTCCACAGAGAAAAGCGTATGAAAGCTCACGACCTTGGAGAGTTTTAGCAGATCGTTCTGATGACTCCGACAACGATACCCGATACTCCGCCGCCGCCTTTGCGCGTGCATCGTATCGTTATCGGAGCCATCAAGACGATCTACTAAAACTATCTATTAAAGCGGGTACGGAAACGAAATGACGTGAGTGTTCGCTCTCTATACCCTTCGCTTCAAGGTCGGCCAGCGAGAAGCGCAATGCGTAGCGCGCTCGTGACGTCATTAGTTCATGCACGGCAAGGCGTACTGTATAGTTGCGAGCGTTGCCGATTGGTGGCGCCAACGCGTGACGTCCTCGCCTAGTAGCAATATCCGAGGACTGTACGCTGCAAGCAAGGCCACCGGCCGCCGCCATATCTCTGCTCGTGCGGACGAGCCCATGCAATTTCAAGCTTGCCAAAGCTATGTTCGAGCGCAAGCTGCACGTGCTTGCATTTATGGGGCACCAGTCGGGTCAGCATGCTTACAATTGTCTATTGGCCATGAGAACCAGATTGCAATGTGTGGAAGCGTGCTCTTGTTTATCCATAATTCTCTATGAGGCACGTGGTGATTCTATCTGTCCACAGTGCGGGTGGAGACAAAGCATCCCCACTAACGGCACAGAGCGCGGGCAAGGGTAGAAAGCTTGAGCTCTCACCAGTAGACCGATCTCACCAAGCGTTCCACGCATGCGTGACGCCGCCATTACTGTAGTTCATAGAAGGCAGACGCCAGTTCACGAGATAGCTCATGCAGCATTGTGCTCTGCTCGCGCAGACCTCCAGCAGGGTTGTCGCGCGAGCAGAAAGACTACAGCTCCCACGATGCATGTCGGCAGCGGTGGCGTACTCAAACTAGCTGGTGAGATCGGTCTGCTGATTTCAGTGCGCGAACGCTGCAATGGCGCTTCCCATGCATGGCTTCGCCCTCGCGTGCGTAGTATTTGTTTTGCTCCAAGTAAGTGTGAAACAGAGCGTAGTTCTGCAACATGAGCCGCGCCCATCGAATTTCGAGGCGAATACATAGCTGCCCGTAACTTCATTTGTGGCCATGCCGGGATTACGAGCGTTTTGTTCACCGTATAACTTTCACACTGCAGAAGTAGTAGCTCGAGGGAACCAGTAAGTAGAAATAACCGTCAATACCCAGCAACCGCGATAACTGCAAGCTATGTACATAACGCGCTATTCACAGCGCACCCGGGGGGCGGAAGAGGAGGGGGGGGGGGGCGTGTTATGGTTTGCCTGGCCGTCCCCACACCCTCTGTTCAAGCTCGTACACTCTAAGAAAAAAAAAAAAGGAGGAAAAAGGTAGCAACGGCGCGTCTTTCTCCCTTCAGAGCAAGGAGGTTATAAGTACTAGGAGGGGGCACGTTGCAATATTGGTGAAGCCTAGTCATAAAAAGTTTAAACGATATTGTGCCCAACGTGACCGCAGATCTCTCTGGCGATTGGTGCGCGTGACATGTCACGTGCGAGATGGATGGTTGATTGTAGAAGGATTCCTTGCAGGTTTGCGCGCGCTCCGTCCGGTAGGTTTTATCAGATCGAAGGCTAGACGAAGGCTAGCTACGGTCACGTGATGTGGTCATGTTGGGCTGATAAGTGAGGAGAATAAGGAGGAAAATGAGAAAGAGGCGAGGCGTCAAGGGAGCATGGCTTGTGCAGGCTACGCGGCTGACGTCATGCCCTCTCCTACCCTTCTATCCTCCTTGCTTCAGAGACTGCCTCCCTTCTACTGACGCGCCACCAAGCGGACACGAGAAGAATGGAGGAACGAAACGTTTTTCTCCTTCTCCAAGCAGACTGGAGAGAGGTTCCGCCCTCCCGCCTCATCTTCTTTCGGTTTTGTCTATTGAGCACCTCGCGTGCATCGTTTAATAAATGTTGTTGAGTTGATTGCGCTTCAACGGCAGCGAAGGCCGCCTGTAATCCCGTCTTCCAGTCCAAACGGGCAGAACATTTCGGTTGCATTGACGTTTTTACCAGGAACGGAGCAGCATAGGAAGAGTGCCCTTCAAACGGCAATAATAATAATTATTAAAAACTGCAGGACCTCCGCTGGAAACTCTGAGGCACGGTGGAGTAGTCGTCGCAATAAGAAATCTAAAGAAACAAAATAAATAGCCTAACGGTCGTCGGCGGCGTCATGAGGCCTCGCGGAGTGCGGAGTATAACGGTCTTGGCAGTACGGTATATATTGTTCGTTCTTACTTTTCTTTTCTTTTAGACTACGTCGAATTCTGACGCGAAGACTCCCTTCTTCCTTCCTTCCATCACGTTGTTTGGTATTGAATTAAGAAATCAGCTTCAAATAAGGGTCGTGGCATCCTCTGGGGTAAAGAAACAAAAAAGAAAACAAACAAGGAACATTGCGAGCAATACCTTTCATCAAAGTACGCGCCGCCCGAGAATCTAACGGCTCCCTTCTTATTTTTTTATTTTTATTCACTTTGTTACTTCATTTTGTTGTTGGGTCCGACTGTTCTCTTCTTTGTAACGATGCCGACCATGGCAACCGTTCTGGTTATACGATTGGCGTTTGTTTTGTCACGCGATGGTGTGGTCCGACCGATTAACCAATGAGTTTGTTAGAATGGTGTCACGAGGTATAAAATAAATAGCGGATCAAATACAAATATTAAATGCAAAGGAGCGCACAGTTCTGCTGGTTTAGCCTTCTCGGCGCTTTATTCTTCCAGAGGCAAGCATCGCAGTGCCATCGCGTTTAACTTGTGCCGTCTTCATGACGCCATGAAAGACCCTCTTGAAGCAATTAATTTGCTTCAGGGCTGGGCCTGCTCCTGGGTTCTCGTGCGTGCCCAGAGTGCGAAGCTGCGATGAAGCTGCAAGTCCGCGCTAGATCTGCGGATGGCTACTCGTGGAGGTGCGGTGTGTGGATGACTCGTGAGGTGCCCAAGATGAAGCCGGTCAAGGCTCAGTGCCGGGGCAAGGTCTCGGTACGGAGCGGTTCCTTTTTCGAGGGATCGCACCTGACGCTTCCCCAACTCATGAAAATCATCTACCTCTTGTGCCAAAACATACCGTGCGCTGTCATTCAGCGGGATACTGATGTCGCAAGTAAGACAATAACTGATTGGACAAGCATTTGTCGGGAGGTTGTGGTAAATGCCGTCATTACGCATTCAAAGATGATTGGCGGCGAAGGCGCTACTGTAGAACTAGACGAGAGTATATTTGGGTGGCGAAAGTACCATCGCGGGTATTTAAGGCCTGGCCAGTGGGTTTTCGGCGGTGTGGAGTGTGGCAGCGGGTGCTGTTTTCTTGTTCCCGTGAAGACCCGTGACGCTAAAACCCTACAAGGGCTAATAGCCAAGTGGGTCCGTCCTGGAACAAGAATAATCACTGACTGTTGGGCTGGCTATCGCAAGCTTGCAAAATGACGCTCACCTCGCGTGACCTCACCGTCAACCATAAGCTGCACTTTTTCGACCCAAACACTGGTGCCCACACCAATACGGTGGAGGGCACCTGGGCCTACGTCAAAAACTCTCTTTCATCTGGACGGTGCGAGAGCCACCATTTCACTGGTCACCTTGCAAAGTTCATGTTTTGGAGGAGAGAGAATGCGCGCAGAAACACTGATAGATTCCAGTCGTTCGTCGCCGCGGCCGCCAAAATGTACAGCCCCGACGCAGACAGGGACCTTCCCTATAGTGCGGAGGACGAGGATTCTGACGGCCCTGGTGGCTTCGAGTGATCCGCTGCCCTGAGCCCGTCACCCGCCTGTATGCATAAAGACGACTTATGCACCAACCGCTTGTCAAGTGCTCGTTACGTCAGTTATAGGTTCTGGTAGCGGTCTAAACGGCCCTTTTCAGGGCCCCCATATTTTGCAAACGGAGCTGTTTCCTGAATGCGGCACCCCGTGTCTCTGTAAAAAGTTCACAGGAAAGACCCAGCAAGGGTAGGTTTCCAACTTGGATATCGCGTGTTATACTTTAAATAAAAATTGTTCTTGCTTAGTTCGCGCCTTTGATCCCAATAAATGCCGTTTCACGCGGCGGTACCGTGCGTGTTTCCATTCATTGGGCGTTCGTTGCCGTGGTAACGGCGAGGAAAGCAGACGAACTTTATGTTGCGGAAGAACGCTGCGGCGCAGCGGTACCAGGTGCGTTCTAAGGCTCTTCCCGCATGCTTTTCAGTGGGCGGAAGGCGAACAAAAAGAGTTTGAAATAAGAACTTAACGCAGAAGGCTGTATTTCTCCAGCGCCTCATAATTTGACGAGCCTTGCACGAAAAGCATGGTTTTTGACCGGAGTTTGGAGATAGTTTTTTTTTTTACAACAACATGGGTCTAAAGTATCAATGTGCCTTCATTTCTGATGTGTAGTTGTGAGATGTATGTAGTAGTGCCCTCAGATAGGACAAAAACACCATTTACTAACAAAATTTAAAACAAAAAATTTCGTTTTTTTAACTTTATTTTGCTGCAGCCAGACATGTACAAGTTACTCAAAAAAGTAATTAAGTTAAGTTACTGAGTATTGACGCCAAAAGTAACTCGAGTAGAGTAGAAATTACTCAAATAGAAGGTAAATGAGAAAAATACTAATTACCGTAAAAAGTAGCGAATTACTTTTGAAGTTACTTTTATTTGTTTTTTATGGTAAAAAGAAAGTACAGAGGTTTTGATCCGTTAGCGAAATTGTGCTAGCCAAAAATGAATCGGACTGTTTTTTCACAGAAATATTGTAATAGCTTGTTCTGCTTCTGCGTGCCTGATTGTCTTGTAGTTTCTTGTTTGTTTGGTCAATGATGTACTGCGCATGTGTCATTTCTACTTTGAGGTTTAGCACTCTCTGAGCTTGATGTTTTTGACAGTGTTTGCTTGTTTACAGTGTTGCGTAAAGTACATCTAGAAAGTATTTGAAGTGAAGTACAAAGTAAATTAGAAGTAATGTACATCAAGTAAAGTTGTAAGTACACAAGGTGCAATATACTTGAAGTAACGTATATAAATACAATATATCTCAAGGTAAAGTGTAAGCACTTTTAACGCAATCTTTCATGATGCCCTTTCATTCCATATACAGTGTTGTTTTAGCTGGTATGCATTGTTCCAGGGGTAATCGAAGGTGCATCAGTTTTTTGCGGAAATAGCAGCAAATATTGTATAAGGTCAAGTCGCCGCAGAGTATTTGTTTTACTCTCGCTGACGAGCTATTTGACACAATCAACTTATAAGGCACTGGTTTCCATCGGTCTTACAGCCGCCATTACTTTACTCTGAGAAATGACCAGATGACGTCTCGAAAGAGCGCGTTTTCACACGACGATGCCGCCATTTGTTGTTTTCAGATTCGGGGAATGTACATTGAAGTCGGGAGTTCTACTTTCCTCGAAAAATACAAAAAACATGTTCAGAGAATCTACTTCAAGTAAAGTACAATTTTTCTAAATAGTAGTACCTTAAGTGCCATGTACATAGAGTACTTCCCAACACTGCTTGTTTATTCTTTTTTATATAAAAACGTTGGGAGAATTACTACAGGTTTCTCGAACGATATTTGAATCTTTGAAGATCTGCATATTCTTAGTTTTGGGAGGAAAGGCAACGCAAAAAGGTAATCCTTGCCTTGCCCTTTAGCACGCGATTCTTCCAGTACAGCACAAACTACGGGAGCACCAGATGAGTTTCAGAGCAGGTGCTGCATTTTGTTGCCTGCTTTCAGTGAGGATACAGTGTGCGCCTCCTGTAGTGGGCGAGAGTTTCCACGTTGGGGAGAAGCTGGAGACCAGCCCTTTCTTCAAAAGGGTCAGTCTCCTTGAGCTTCGGGACGCAGACAAACGCCAGTCTTCGGCGCTAAACCTGCAGTTACTCGTTCTCTCTAGGGAGCCTTCATGTGCGCTTTGCTAGGGTGATGCCACCCTTTGTAATACCGCTCGCCGACAAACCAGCAGCCATTTTGGTTCTCGGCGATAATCCGTGGGGCTTATAACCCTCCCGGAAACAAGCACCTCATCGCACATGTTCGGAGCAGCGTTGTGGAAACCACGGAGGGAGGATTAGCATTTTCCCCCTCGGATGGGAGGACCGATGGACACAATTAAAGGCCACTTTTCGGCGGACGGGGAAACAATGAGAGGAACAAAATGGCGGTGGAAGAGGGTGTGGGAAAGGGAAACAGGCAGTTGGCATCACTCTATGCGAAGCGCACATGAAGGCACTCTAGTTCTCTCTTGCGTCGTGTCTGTTCGCTCCCCGCGCCTCGCAGCAGTGTTGCTGCAATGGGGGGGTTGTGGACATTTTGGGGTGTTTCTGATTCTCCAAACCATTTTCTCCACCCCTTCCTACGCCACATGCTTCCCCCTCTTTGCAAATATCAGCTGATCTTCCAACATCTTATCTCCTTTGTGCAGGAATGTTTGTTGGTAGGCAAAACAACCACTAAAATTCGAAGGTATCTTGTAATTTGAGTAGAAGTTACTCAAAAAAGTAATTAAAGTAAGCTATTAATTACCGAAATAAAAATGTAGTTGAAAGTTACTGAACTACCCAGAAAAATAGTTAAACTACAGTAACTTGAGTAGAGTAGTTGAACTACGTACAAGTCTAGCTGCAGCCAATTTGGAGGAGAGTGGAAAGCCGTAGTAATCTTCCAAAACTTTGTTCGATGAACAGCTAAGCTGTAATTTGTTTTCCTTTTTAATCTTCTGTAGCTCTCCAGTTGAAAAGCTGTAGAATTTTAATTGAAAAGCTACAGAAAAAGCATCTAGGAGGCGACAGAAAGTTTGTTGACTTTATTATTACAAAGTGGGCCAATATTCAAAAAAAGTCAACAGAAAAGCTAGCAAAAGCCAGATGAAAAGCTATTGACATTTATATCCTCTGATGACTTTTTCAGCAGCCTTTCAACAGAAAGAAAAGTATCAGAGTTTTTTGTAAGGGTCGTTTCACTGATAATTTGGCAAACTGTTCAGGCTACGGCTTACGCAACCCAATAAGAGCGTCGGAGCTGGGCACGTGACAGCACGCAACGTGAGCGTGTGTGTCACTGCGCCAGGGAACCGGCTGTCGTCTGCTGGCCAAGAGACGTCTGCTGCGAAACCAACCAACTTCGGACGAACGTCCACCGCCGCAACATTGCCGTCTGCTAAGGGTAACGAGCTCTTCGGGAAGAGTTCATGAGAAAACATGCATGCGCTCAATTTCCCCGTAAATTTGTGGCGGCGTGCTATGATGTCGGGGCAATGTTTTGAACGAAGCGGTCGATTACACGGCTGCGATTGCCAACAGCCACGGCTCTATCAAGAAGAAAAAAATCGGGAGCGGATAAGGATGTGGAGTCACTTTTAGAGCGCAGCTCTTAGGCGCTCGTTTCCGGATTTCGCGTCGTCGCCGCCTCCGTTGACGTCGCCGTAACCGCGCGCGTTGCATTATGGGATGTCACACACCTATACACCGAATTCAATTGTCCGGGCTAAATTTAGCGGCGAAACTGAATTGGTGTGTGATCTGTGACATCCATATTGCAACACTGCGCATTCAATTTTCTCGCTAAATTTAGCGGTAAAACTGGTGTTGCATGACCCCAACACACATTCAGTTTCCCTGCAAAATTTAGCGGGGAATCGAAATGGTGTTGAGGTCACGTAACGTTCATTTTCCAGCCTAAATTTGGCAGGGGAAAACTATGGAGCAGGGAAGCCTATGGAGGAGAAGGTGAAAGAGAAGGGAGAAGGAGGAGAAGAGGAAGGAAGGAGGAGGAGGGGGAGAGGAGTAGGGGAGGGGTACGGAGAAAGACGAGCGAGGGAGAGAGGCAGGAGGGAGGGGGAGGAGCGTACGGAGAAGAGAGGGAATGGTATGGAGTACATAAAATTGAAAGAATAAAACACGGAGGACAAGCACAGGACAACCACTTTCTTTCATTTAGCAACGACGTTTATTTTGGGCAGAGACATGTGCACCCTGAACGAGACCCCGACCAAGATAGGGTGATAAGGGGAAGGCCAACTGGGAGATGAAAAGGGTGATATGGGGGACGGAAAGGAAAAACTCGGAGACAGAAAGGGTGATAAAGGGGAAGGAAAGCTGGGAGATGGAAAGGGGGAACCACGAGGCACGGGCAGAAATACCGTGATTGTGTGTATTTACGGGGAGTTGCGATATTTTTCAATTTCAGGCCTGATGAATTCTAATTCCCGTCTTGATAATGTTACTGATTACGGCTGCGGTGACAACAGCCACCGCTCTATCGAAGAAAAAAATCGGGAGCGGATAAGGATGTGGAGTCACGTTTCAGCGCAGCTCTTAAATCAGTAACATTATCAAGACGGAATTAGAATTCATCAGGCCTGAAGAGTGAAAAATATCGCAACTCCCCGTAAATCACACAATCACCGTATTTCTGCCCGTGCCTCGTGGTTCCCCCTTTCCATCTCCCAGCTTTCCTTCCCCTTTATCACCCTTTCTGTCTCCGAGCTTTCCTTACCGTCCCCCATATCGCCCTTTTTACAACTCCGCAGTTGGCCTTCACCCTTATCGCCCCTATCTGTGGTCGGGGTCTCGTTCAGGGATTTTGCAATGATCTCTGCCCAAAACCAAAACGTCGTTGCTTAAATAGAAAAATGGTTTGTCCTGTGCTTGTCCTCCGTGTTTATTCTTTCAATTTTATGTATTCATGTTCAGCCCGCTCGCCTTCACCAGTGGTATGGAGTACCTCCTTTTCTCCTCCTCCCCTTCTCCACCACCCCTTTGGAGTAGCCAGCGCCATTTCAAGGCTACTCGATTCTCCCTAGCACCATCTATTTCTTTCTTCTTCTTCTTCCTCCCCTGCTCCTCTTCCACACATCTCCCTTCCGTCTCCCTCCTCCTCCTCAAAAACTTCCCTCTAATTTCGCATTACAGAAATTTGTAAACGTCTTTCAGTTTTTTTCTTTGGGCTAACTATAATTGAAACTCATAAATGCGTCAATATTTATTCCTTATTTTTAAAATATTCTCGATAGAGATGCAATCGAGCGAGTTCCATTGCCGTTAAAGAGAAAGAAACCAATGACTACTTTTTGCTGCGGACGGCACCGTTTCTATGGTGGTAACAAGGCTTCCGTGGCCTCGACCATAAAGTGTTACTACGTGACTTGCTCCTACGGCTCATTGGGTCGCGGGGCCGCAGCCTCCACAATTAGCCAAGTGAAACGGAGTATAGAGCCTGCTCCCCCTCACACACACACACACCCAACGTAAGTGTCGTGAATCGCACTTAAATTTCTGTTACGCTCCGACGGTAAGCGTAGCACACGTGGCGTTGCGCAGCGCACACGGATGCTGATTGGTCGCAGATATCGAGCTCCGCTCATCGGCCAATGAAAGGCGCGCGTTCTGCGCTACCCTGCGTTCGCTGCTCTCAACGTCGGAGCGCTGTAACAAGGCCTGAACACACGGAGTCTCAAACACGAACGCGCCTGCCGCTTGCGTCTATACTCTCGTTGTGCTTCAGTGCGTTTGCCGGTTGAGCGGGTCGGGGAACAACCAACGATGACGTCATGCGCTGGCCTTGTCTTCCAGGTGGTACTGGTTGATCGGTACATCCGTAGTTTAGCTACACGTTGCAGTACAGAAACTTCGTCCCGAGTTGCCAGCTAAAAATATATACTTTTCTTGTAAGGATTGTCAAAGTATTTAGTCGCTGGAGGAAATCGTTCATTTCCACCGAGTCCTTATTTCGAACTATTTTTGTTCACGTTTTGCCGATTCATAAGCCCGACGAAAGAGCTTAAGTATACAACAACGTTACTAGATTAGCTCAGTTACGCCACTGCTCATAGACGCTGCTTGATGGGCAGTACCCCCATCACTCACCACTAGTTGCCTCCCGTCGTTCGACGCGCCGGACGGCCGCTATGGTAACTGCAGATGTATTCTATGGAATACGTACGTTTCGAAGCACAGCGTCTAGGTGGCGCTCCAGCCCTGCTCTATGGAAAACACAGTAAGGAAACGAAAATCTAGTTGGCGCTTCGAACGACAGGAAGCAGACTGAAGTGAGTGAAGTGAGTGAATTGATTCTTCCAGCTGGTTGTTCAGCCCCTACACGCCAAGCAATGGAGGACTGTGGAGAAACACCAGAGAAGAAACTGTGCCTTACGTCGGACGGAGCAAGCACTCCCGACTACTCAATAGGAGACCAAATTGACGTTGATCTTAACGAGACACCTTTCACAACAGTGACATACCGCAAAAAGCGCTCGAAAGGCATCCCCATCGTCTTCAAGTCTACGAAGGCACAGTCCTTCTGGAAAGTGAACCCTAACCGAATCGCAAATGAAATTGTCACCACAGCACAAGAGAAAGTGAGCTCACATAAAATCACCAAAGATGGAAGCCTTGTGGTAAGTGTTGCCTCTTTGTCGTCAGCAAATAAGCTTCTAGCCCTGAAAACTGTTGCTGGAATTGATGTCGCCGCCAATGTGCCGCAGTCTTACTCAAAGAATCTGGGCAAGATAAAAAATGTCCCAAACGAGTACACAGAGGAACAACTCCTGGAGTATCTCACTGACAAAGGGGTTACGTCTGTCAAACGGCAAATTGCCTACGTACCTCAAGGCGACGGAAGTGTCGTCAAGCATCCACGGGACAGCGTCATCTTACAATTTCGAGAAGACTGCCCAATGCCCACACGCGTTTTCCTGGGATTCACCAGTCATCCGGTGGAAGAATACTTTGGACAGGCGGTACGCTGTTTCCGCTGCCAAAGGCATGGACACGTGGCTAATACATGTCGCGGACCACAGCGATGTAAGGTGTGCGCAGGCCCACATAACTATAAAGAATGCAGCTCCAGAAACCACCCAAAGTGCGCAAACTGTGGTGGACCACATGCTGCGTCATTCGCGGGTTGTGTGCGAAACAAAGAAATAGGAGCATTACGTAAACACGAACTGATTCACGGCAAGACGACTAAGCGTCATTCGCCACCACCAAATCCAGAGGCAGTGAGACCTGTGTCTCCTGCGCCTCCAAACCCAATACAGAAAAGATCAAGATATACCTACGCTGAAGCCATCGGAGCTGCCGGACCTGGGGCACCACCACCAGAGGCACCGCCGGCACCGCCTCCACCACCGATACCACCTCGACTTCCTCCACGGATTCCTCCACGCAAGCCAGCAATACGTGACTCGACGCAGACGCCAACGCCTCTGACAGCAAGAACAGTTGAGGCACAGACAGCCGACACCAATCCATATTCAATGTCTCTCCGACAAACCACAACTGCCCGATCCGACAAGCTGGAAAAGCTGCTGCTCCCGATTCTGTTTGCTGCATTGAAGGCAATTGTTACAACACTACCGGAGGCTAGAGACCTTCCTGAAGTGCAAATGCTACTTTCAATGGAGCATATCCTTGCACGTTCGAGTGCTCCGATTAACTCAAATTCTACAAATGAATGATCGGTACCGACAGGCCTTTTTGTTCCAATGGAACGCCAATGGTTTGCGATCAAAGAGCGGCGACTTTCGGCAGTTTGTTGCCCTCCATCAGTTCCCAATTCTCGCCATCTCTGAAGCACGAGTCACAGCCCAATTCCGACTGCCCAACTATGTGACCTATCAAACGACACGACCTTCCGGCCCCAGTCGGGCAATGTTGTGTGTGCGAAAGGACCTAACATCAACTCTCGTATCTACATCGAAAGAGGATGCACCGGAATATGTGGCGTGCAAGGTGAACATCGGTAAGATATGCTTAGTCATTGCAAGTGTGTACTTTGAACCCCTTACACCCATCACTCTTACACAGTTTTCCCGTATGATCCGGAAGCTTGGGAAAACATTCGTAGTTGCTGGTGACTTTAACGCCCACAATCCTCTCTGGGGAAGTGATCGATGCGATATTCGTGGGGATATGATCTCCAACGCAGCTGAAAATCTTGACCTAACGGTATTGAATGATGGATCCGCAACATTCTTGCGCGGTCCTACATATTCTAGTTGTTTAGACCTAACACTCTGCTCCCACAACTTATCTTCTGGAATGGATTGGCGCACAGATGTCGAGACAAGGGGAAGTGATCATTTTCCTATCCTCGTGTGTCAACCTAAACTTTTGCAGTCTCCTCAGAAACGTAAAACTCAACTAACAAATTGGAAAGTTTATCGACACTTAAATACTAAAACCATAAATACAATTGACTGCACACTTGAAAATTTTGTTGCAAACATTCGCACAAATATGGAACGCTCCACGCGAGTAATATCAGTTCCTCAGGGATGTATTGGAGTGGATGCCGAATATGAGAGGCTACGGGCTATACGACGAAGGGCTGAACGGAAATACAATCGATCAGGGCAAGTTGAGCACTACTTAGAGGCTCAACGAACGCATGCCCTCATGCGTCGACAACTAAAAAAGCTTGCCAAAAAACGTTGGCGCAGTAACTGCGATTCTCTTTCGCCTTTTACGTCAATACCCAAAGTCTGGAACATACTCCGAGCACTTAGAACTCCTGTCACTCAGATTCACCCATTCCGGGCTTTGGCATTACATCGGGGTATTTCTGTTGTCCTCGTTGCGGATGAGTTTTGCCAACTGCTCACGCGGCCGGGCGCTGCGACATGTACTATAGAATTCACAACATCATGCAACGCAGTACAACAAAAAATAGATGCACAATTTTGGTCAACTCATTCAGAGTTGGATCTCCCATTCACAATGCCCGAACTGGAGACTGCCTTACAAACAATTTCCGGTAGAAAAACAGCCCCAGGACCAGATGGCATAACATACGGAGCCCTTTCGAACTTGGGACCTAAAGCAACCACTCTTCTTCTTCAACTATTTAATAACATATGGCAACAAGAACGTCTACCAGAGGACTGGAAACTAGCGAAAGTTGTCCCTCTTCTGAAACCAGGAAAATCGCCCATGTCACTGGAGTCATTCCGCCCCGTGAGTCTAACAAGCTGTATTGGTAAAGTTATGGAGAAATTAATTAACGAGCGATTGCAATGGTGGGTTGAAGAAAACAACGCACTTTCACCGCACCTAGCTGGCTTTAGAAGACGAAGATGCACAATGGATTGTATACTGAACCTAGTAACTCATGTAGAACACGAAAGAAGCCGAGGTAACATTACCGTAGCCGTATTTCTCGACATCAAACGGGCTTTTGACACCGTTAATCATAGTCACGTTTTACATGGACTTCTTGAACTCGGTGTTCGCGGTCGCACCCTGCGTTGGATAGCAGACTTTCTCAATGAACGCAAGATTTTTGTAGACACAAACAAAGGCAAAAGCCAGGAACATACTCTTCGCAATGGGGTTCCTCAGGGCAGCGTATTGAGCCCCACTCTCTTCAACGCGGTTATGAATCAGCTGTCACGTCTCCTTCCATCAGAGCTAGAGTATTCCATCTACGCAGACGACATATGCATCTGGGCGTCAGCACTCTCTATTGATACTGTTAAAACATCATTGCAGAACGGTCTAGACATTATCGTGTCATTCTTAAAAGAGCATGGAATGGACCTCTCTACGACCAAATCGGCAGTTCTCCCTTTCACCTTAAAACGACTAAAAGACTTCAGACTCTCTGTAAACGGAGAACAACTAGAAATTGTCAAGACCCACCGATTTTTGGGTATAATTATAGACCGAACCCTTACGTGGAACACGCACGTGACTGCGATGGAACAAAAAGTTAATAGGATAATTAATGCCTTACGCTGCATTGCGGGAACCAAGTGGGGAGGCTCAACATCATCCCTCCTCCACCTGCACGTAGCACTAGTACGTCAAACGCTAGCCTATTCTATACCAGTGCTCCATGGCCTCTCGCGCACTTCCGAGACTCGTCTACATTACTTGTTGGCTCGTAGTCTAAGAGTTTGCCTGGGTGTGCCTCGCGCAACATCCGGTGTTCTAGTTTTTGCAGAGGCACGGGAGCCGCCAATCTCGGTCCTTCGAATAC
>JAZHYW010013965.1:0-13289 GCA_037355805.1 Ixodes ricinus | reverse complement strand
GGGGGGGGGTCTTAAACATAAGATACGCTGACGAACACCTGACCCCCCCCCCCTCTTTAAGAAATACCTGCGTCCGCCGTCCGCCCCTGGATTCTTCTGTGATTGCGCATGCGCAGTGCGTACCGGAGGGCCCATCGTACCGTCTCGACTGTGCAAATGCGGTTCCCTAAAACTCTCTCGTGCCACTTCCGGTTCGCCGATGACAGGTCTTCTGAGTTCCGGTGTCAAAGAGGACGCATCACTATACTTCGTTTCAGCCTAGGTCCAGAGGCAGCCGACGCTACGAATCTGTGGGACCAGTCGGACAGCGTCAAATGCGCAGCATCACGGTGTTCGTCATCTTTCTGTATACCCAAAACGAAGTAGAAGGCGATAAGACAGTTGCCAGACGTTCGTTTAACTCTTATCTTTTGAGCAACTGTCATAGAGTAATATACACAATGTAAAGAGCGGACACTGCCATAGGCCCCAGCGGCCCAGATAGGCGAGTGACAGCTAGCGCTCCTAGCGGGCGGCATTAAGCATAACCTAGTTTCGGTTCCGGTCAAGTTAGTTCCGGTTTCGGTTTGGGCGTTTCTGCTCCGGTTCTCCGGTATCCTTCTTCTCTTTCTCCCAATCTTTCCTTCTTGCGTCGCTCCTCGCTAGGCTCTCGGGAGCTCTTTGACTCCCGGCGCCGCTGTTTCTTTTTTTATGTTGACGCAGTTTTATTTTTAATTTTTACAATAGAATCTGTGCGAAATGTGTAAAACAAAATTTCTTCTTCACAAAACAGACGCGTATATCTTGTTTGTTTGTTTTTCTACTGTAAAACATTGAAGTTACATAATCTCCACATTGACTCCTGACTGGTGGAGCATGTTGGGGTCAACAACAGTAAGTGGTTCGAAAATATTTTATTGGACCACATTCGTATATACATGATTTACTTCAGACGCTCTGAATGTTTCATAAGAAACAGATACCAATACTCACAAAAATAAATGAATATGAAGGAGTTTGGCATATCGTACACTTCGTAATAGATTTTTAACGGAAACGAGTTAACAAAAATTTTCCACAGGGAACATACTGAATGATCCATTCGCTTTCACGCCGACTCGGGCACGGGAAGTAAGTCCAGAAATAAATAAGACATCGCTAACATTACTGGTCATAAGAGTGCAAAGCACTCTTATGACTAGAGAGTGCAAAGCACACATAAGAGTGCAAAGCACACAGCGCAGAGTACAAATTCCCAATTTCCGGGCTGTTATAAAACATACGAATTGGCTTAGCCTGAAACACGCTGCGGGCGAGCCATTACCAAACACTGAAAACTCTATTCGGAATCTGACAAGATTATGCGTCCCCAAACATTCCTCGAAATGCATTTGATCAGAAAGAAAGTATGGCTTAAAAAGCGGCTAAAAACTATAGACAGTATACAAAAGAGGATACATTCTCTTTCTAATATTTATAGCATCTATACACTATTTTCTATAGAAATTCTGTAGAAAGTGGGTAAATACTTTGCAAAAGGGCCGTGATACACATTTGCTGGAAATAAGGGAAACAAATGTTTCAAGTGCAAGCTGCACCGCTCAATTAATAAGCACTTTCTGTTTCTGATTTGGCAACCACCTCCGTTAATACACTATTAACAGTTAAACTTGCCTAGTTGCTTTACAGAAACTGAAGGGTGCAACCAAACTTTGTCCAAGTTCCGGTTAAGATATCGAACATGCCAACACAAGTGTATTCTGCAAAACATTTTTAAAAACCATTTGTGGCACTCTGAGCAAAGCTAAAACTACCCAGACCTGAAAGTGTGTGATACAAGACAGCACACACTCCTCAAACATGCGCGACACTCTTTGTTATGATTATGACAAGAAAGCGATTTTCTAGTTACTGAATGAAATTAAAGGCAGCCTGGAATGATATATTAGATTCCCGAAGAGTTTTCCAGGCACGTGATATGCTTTCAGCACAAGAAAGTACTGGTGAGGAATGGTCAAGTTGTCAGACTCTTCCCTCAGCGGCTGAGAGCAGCCACTGCTGTGGATTGTCAGTTCAAGGAAATGCTTGATCAAATAGCCTCCAACGTAACAAGTGGACGAGTCATCAAATATGTTAAACCTGATGTCTGATGTCAGCTCAAAAATATCCGGTAGTGGCGGGAAGTTATCAATTCGAAGACATTCCACATTGTTTGCAATTGAACTCTCATGATGTAAAAATAATGGCAACTTCTTGAGGAGATCAGCCTTGTCATCCTCTACATTTCCATTGTTCGACTGTTTGGACAGTTTCTTTATCCCTATGTGTTTTAGTCCTGAGGTGAACTGATACACGTTTGGGTTTGTATTGCAGCCCAGCATTTGTCATATAGCTCCAAAAAAGTTCTCAAGTGGGTCTTGCTGCAGGCGTCGTGTAAGTAAGAACTTAAAGTCATGGCTGCTTGAAAGCTCCTCCCAGAGCATGAGGACACTCTTTATAGTAACTTACCACCCCATGATGGTTTGTGGCTGCATCCTAATTTGGAACTTCCATGCTGAAATTCATCCGAGTTGCAGGTGAAGGAAATCCGAGTACCTCAGATTCTCCTTTCAGAATGGCATGACACAACTTCTGCCCTGTCGTCTTGAATTGTGAGCTATTTAGAAAGCTGTCCATTCTATCGCAGAAATAGGCTGCATGGCTGACCTCAGGAAGCTCCTTGGCATAAATAAGGAATAGGATTGCAAGACAGACTGAGGCACTTATTACCTGTGCGGCACGTTTTACTTTCATGTTACTGAAATGAATTTGAAAAATGTATCTCTCAGTAAGTTTCCGAGCCTATCGCAACCTGATCTCATGGGTACAACGATTAAGTTCAACAATATGGGACCACTCAATAACCTCATTTCTAGTGCAAAATTTGTGTGCTTGGAGATTGTTCCTGGTTGTTTTGATGAGGTGCGGAATATCAAAGATAAAGTAAACATATTCGTTATCAACTTCGAAAAACTGCTTACCCACAGACACACCAAGTTGGTTGGCCAAGCTTACGTTTGAAGCCCCTGATCACAGACCAAAGCCTTTATTGTGAAGCCAACAGTCTTAAGCTCTTGCAATGAGAAAAATGAGGAGACTGCGGATAACAGAAGACGGTGTTGAAGTGTGCACGAAAGTGTATGCAAGTGGCTGAACCCACCTCCGGGAATTTCAGAGAGCACAACAACCAAGGATCTATCTGCAACACCATTTAACACCGTCATCTGCAAATCCATGAACAATGTCGTTCGCAGAGTCATAAGTCAAGTTCTTTTTCAAATAAATCCCATCGAAAATCAAGGCGCACACACGATTGCAGTCCGACGGAAACAACAACGCGAGAAGCTCAAGCCGCTCGGGTCCACAAACTCACGCCGAGCGTGCGAGCACACGGGCAGTCATGAGTCACCTTGTTTGATGCAAAGCCGACCGAACACGCTGCAGCAGAAAGCACAAACGGACGGCACGCACGGCACAGACAAACAACGCACGGACGAGCAGAGGCCATGCAGAATGATGCTGAGGCGACGGCGTGCAGGCAAGCAGGCCCACGGCAGGCCATGGCAGGCGCCATTCCTCACGTGGTTTTTGTGACGTATTATATTAAAACTATTTAGTCGTATTAAGCACTTTAAATAATTCTAAAGCATAACAGTTTCAAAAATGAATACTTCTCATAGAAAGAGTTCTAACTAATTTTAACCGAATTACAGAAAAGCGCCACGTAGCGGAGGGCATTAAATGCACTATCTGGGCCGCGAATCGGCTTCTCTGTCCGCTCTTTACGTTTCCTATATTACTCTATGCAACTGTTGCTTATAATTGTGGCAGCTTTCAACGTTCACTCTAATATCTTGTACAAAAAAGTGTCCATTAAAAAAAAGCGTCCATTAAAAAGAAAACTTGTCGAAGACATTTAAGACTGCTTACGTGTAGGAAGGCGAGAGCATTTCTACGCGCAGCGCATTCTTACAAGGAGCGCGCCACGTGTTCCTTTCGCACACGGCGCTCCGGCCGTGACATCACGCTTACCTACAGCGCAGGCGCGGCGACCTCCGCCGCCCTCAGGACGGCTAAAGTGACGAAGCATCTGCGTGGCTGTGCTTTTCTTTGAGTTTTATTTCTTAGGCGCGTTCTTGATGGCGAATTTTTATGACCATCTTTTCGGGGACAACGCCTCCGCTTTTTCGCATAATAAGATTTTTTTTTAAATTACCTTTTGAGGGACATGTTAGAAACGTAGTGGTAGAATTGCTCGTTTTCATCGTACTATCAAAACAAGAGGGTGATTAAAACTAAGGTTGAAAGGAAAAACGCGAATTTCGTGCTTTTTGCAGGTATAGTAATAACATTATGCTGCAGCCTGAAGTGACAGTGTATACGTTTTAGGTAAAACGACTGCGTCGTGCAGGCCATTCCAGCGCTTATCACTCAGGCGAAAAAAGCTGAGTCACTGAGCTGATGGCGTATGCGAGGCCGTCTCATAGTTGGTGGAAGAGAGCTACTGCGCACGCTCAAAATGTACTGTCCAGTGGACGAAGATGGCATCACGAAGAAGGCTATTATTCGAAAGATCTATAGCAGCAGAACACACTACACTTCTTTTTAGATTAAATCCACACGCAGCCGACGCTACTATAGCTAAGGGATCAACCAAACAGCGTAAAAGCGCAAATCACTGGGCCTTTTTTGCTTATGATTGGTTCAGCGATGATATGAACACGTTGTTTGATTGGCCCCATTACCTCGTAGCGTCGGCTGTGTCTAACCTTAAGATGAAACGAAGTATAAAAGACGAGATCAAAACATCATCTCTTTCCAGTAAAAACGTGATTCGTCATGCGCCTTAGTCATCGCTACTTGTAAGAGATGATACACTGCATCAATGTACTTTCATCGGAACATCCCGATCCCCGATCCTCAGGATAATTTGTGTACAGCCCCTCCTCCCCGTGCACGAAGGAACAACTCTGACAGTTCGTTGTGTGTGGTGTCAGAAAAATGTGAAAATATCTGCCCAGGAAGGCCATTGCCGGCTGAATGCACTTTTCGTCCGCGTCCGCAGTTGTTTATTTTTATACCACAGCTTAGTTTAAAGTTATGCTTCGGCTTCCACATGCAAGCAGGCGACAGACCTGTCACCAAACTTGATGGGCAAAATTTAGGAAAAGAAACTTAGAGAGGGGGTCCTCCACTTCTACCCGCCTCTTTCAATATAAAAAATTGGTTTCTTAAAAATGGCAAGGAAAACAAATAACGAAAAGTTTATGGGCAAGCGCAGGGTATCAAGAGCTACGCGTAAACGACAAACAAACTTGACGTTTCTCTTCGCCACTTGCCTTGAAAGCAAAAAAAGCGGCTAAATCAGACCAACAACAAGCAGTGACCAAACTTCGAGCCGCGCACGTCAGAATTTTTTGTTTTGTTTACGTATTTCTCCTCTTCTCCATGGGGAGTTTAGAACTCAAACACTTAAAACCTTAAATTTCTAAAACGCACGTTCTTTCCCTTGAAAATGCTCCGTGGTCCACGGTCCACCCACACGCAACCGCCACCCATCTCTCTCTCTCTCTCTCTCTCTCTCTCTCTCTCTCACTCTGTCTCTGTATTTTTTTTTCATTCGCCTTTATTTTTGACATAAGCAGCTTCCACAGAGCTCACATTAAAAACGAAACATCATCACTAGAAAAAAAAAAAACTTTCCTTATATTTACGCAAGCGCACGCTCTCCCCTTTTCCCCAGTTTTAGGGTTTTGGGGGACCGTGTCTATTTGTTTGCTTGAGCCCAGCGTGCGCAGCCGCAAAAACCGCGGGGGCCGAAACGCTGCCGGCTTTAATGTGAAGCCCATGTTGCGGTCTGACGTATTCTCGGGGACAGCAGCAAACGATGGAGTTTGAGACCCGCGCCGTGCTGCGTTGGCGGTGCGGTTTGGTATATACAGCCCTCCCCCGTCCACCAAAAATGCCCGGATATATAAACAGCCGACAACGGAAGCAGAAGAGGCAGCAAAGATCGCAAACATCAACAGCACATAGGATACAAACACGCAAACAAAAACAGCGCGGAGGGGAGGGAGGGCTGGCGAGACGGTCGCGACCGGGATGGATTGATCGAATACCTTGGGCCCCGACCGCGTCCCGAAGCCTGGAGCCCACGGCGGGCTGGATGGCTGCATGAGCGGCTCGCCTTTTCTCGGCGACTTTTCAATCTTTTCAAAGTGCCCCGGGGTCTGTGTTTGTGTGTGTGTGCTTGCAGGGCTGCATGTGTGCGTTTGTACGTAGACGGACAGGGCGCGCCGCAGATGGGGCTCGCCTCGTGCGAGTTTCGCGTGAGTTTGAGCACCTATAGCTCCCTGCCGTCAGTTCTAACTTGGGGTTCGTGAGAGCTCGCGGCGGGGAACAACGGCGTCTGTCAGCGATATTTTTCCCAAGTAGGCAAGATGTAACGGCCCTGCGGTCGCAAGGAGCCGGCACACATGCATGCAGTCCGGTTCTTGGTCTGGTTTCCGTTCTGTCGACAATTTAATATTGGCGTGTACACTAAAAAAAAACGTTTTCGGTGTATTTACAGCGATATTAATGAGCCTAGGGCGTCATCCTCGTTTGTTCGCGCATTTTTAAGAGTTGGCGTCCAAATTCTTTCAATATAACATGAGTGGTGCGATTACCTGATACTAGGTTCGGATACATGACTTCCCGATACCATTTGGATTCGCCAATTGAGATGACCAAAGTTTTGTATATGTTTACTTTTTGTCTTTTTCGCCCCAAAATGATCGCAAAATGTAACCAGTTCTCTCAAAATTATGCGTTGTATAAAGGCAGTCTCTTTGACTGTTCTCCCATCGTTAACTGGCAAGTTGATTGACAGAAATCCAAAGAAACATTGCCGTTACAGAAGGAAAAGATCGTTTCAAAAGGACACTTATAAAACGAAAAAAAACGGAACATTTACATAACAAACACAGTGCATTAACCGATAGATATATTCATAATTCAACACTGGCGGCACGCATCACTGAGAGCTATATGGTGTTCTTTGTGAAGCCTCTGTGAAGTCTCTGTTCAAGGACTGCTTGAGACGAAGAGCATCTTGCTTGTACTTCTTGAGGTACAACTAATGTGTACATTTTACTTTGTTTCTACTGCCGATGGCAAATGATCCTACTAATATGCTAACCAACTTTAGTATCAGATAAATGTACGCACAGTTTTGTGGATGGTGTAGTTTTATTTTTGTTTCTTGAACATTTCTACATAAATAGAGGTTTTAACAGCATTTATCATTCGAAGTTCGTACATGTAATTTTCAATGATACATTCGAATAGGTAACGTGGGCATCGAGTGAAATGTTTTACGATAACAACTCACAAAACGCTTCGCGGTCTTTCGTGACTTAGCGAAACTTGCACAATCTGATAAATTTCGAGGAAGAGGTCGCGGTATCTTCACATATAAGAATACAGGAAACCGTCTCGACAACTCTGTCGGCACGTTCATGCGCACACATAAAAGAAACAAGACGATCTGCACTATTGAGGTTTTAATCTTTCCTCGAACTCTTAACTTTTTTCTTTTTTTATCTAAATAGATTTCTTGTGAAAACACAATTCCAGCTTCTGAGAGCTCACCGCGAAAATGGAAAGAGAAAGAGGCTCAGAGTGGGAAAGAGACGAAGAACACGAAGCGAAAAACGAGGCTCTTCTCGAGAAACTTTCCGCACGTTTCGAGACCGCGCGCGGCATGCATGCGCGGCAGGCCTTTGCGGACGTCTCGGAATTCTTTCCCCAAACACTTGGCAGTGATCGAGTGGTGCGGACTTCTCAAATTACCGCTGTCCAGATTGGCTCTTTTAGCTGCCTTCCCGCAGCCGACACACCAATGTGCCCGGTGAAACAACGAACCGGACCACCGCTCAAATGTTCGCTCTTGCTTTTTCTTAGGTGTTTTTTTATGCCTTTTAAATCAAGTCCAAAGTTTTTAGAACGGAAATATTCAACGCTTTCACACTGACCAACGCACGACACTAACAATCTGTCTATCCACCTAAAGCGTCAATACAAACACGCATCCAGTATATATATATATATATATATATATATATATATATATATATATATATATATATATATATATATATATATATATATATTGTATTGATGATACATTTTGAGCCTAAAATGATCAGGTAGTCTTTAAGGTTTATCCGCGTTGACTGTACGGTGTGTGTAACAATGTTTTCTATGGCCAGCATATAGTTCACTGCACAGACATGTGGGTTTACTTCATGCAAGTTTAGCGCCGGATCTAGTTTTCTTCCCTTGACCACACGAATAGTTTTTGCCAGGTGGAAACGAACAAGCAATAATGTGCTTAGATGGGCCGGTTGGTACATTGCGAAGGATATAAAGCGCCGAAAAAACACAGATCGAGACAAGAAGAACAACGAGACAGGGCGCCTTGTTTCATTTTTCTTCTTTTCTCGAACCGTGTTTTCTTTTTTTTTTTTTGTGGCACTTTATATCCTTTGAAACGAACTAGTATTGGAAAAAAATCGAAGGCAGACGGCTTGGTCGAAAACCTCGCAGCTTCCACGTAGTCGGATGAATTAATTTTAATAAGCGTCTCAAACGGCGGGTTAAACGGTATGGATAACCGCTGGCTTAAACGGCGGGTTAAACGGAAACTGGATAGCTATACTTGGGTATACATCAGTTTCGGTATACGTCCTGCCAGGTATATGGTATATATCATATATAAAATACACGTCTTTTTCGGGTAAGACCAGAGTTTGTCTTTACTCTGAAATATGCCCGTTCGTTGATACGCTCCCGTAAAAAGAACAAATATAAAAAAATAAATCAACAAATATTATTAAAATTATATGAAAGCAACACTCCAGCGACTAACCCTATTTAAATTGGAATAAAAACACATCGTTCTAGGGTAAAGATGCCGGGAAAATACCTTCACGCCGGTGCAGAATTAGTAATACAAATACACCGTATTTGCATATCATATGAGGTAGTAGTAGTAAATGAAACAGAGCTCACGTGAAAGACGCCATAGGTGTCGCTTTACTGAAAATATTATGTTTAAATTATTTCTATGTACAATGAAAATATAAAAAAGACGTTCTATTTGTGGCAAGTTTCAGGCGAACTTCATAAGATTACTCACCAAGGTAAGTAGGTACTGCTTCCACTTGACGCTTCGCACAAAGATTTTCAAATGGCCCATCTATGCTGTATTTTTGATTGGGTTAAACGGTTATGCATATTGCCGGAAGTGGGTATGCATTATAACGCAATTAAATGCAAAGGTGCAAGTGATCTGGACAAGAGTGACGAAATAATCCCTGCACTTGAGGACGACACTGCAATCGTAATGTTCTACCATGCCCTTGCACAACTATGTATAGTTCCTGACTGGTTTGGAAATTACAAAGAAGCATGGCTGTCCGTCCTGTTCCTGCAGCGGAGCAGAGCCTTTGACTATTTTTTATTCATCAGGTAACAAGTTTTTATTTAGTTAGCGACGAATCTTAGCAGCGAGCCAAGGGAGGAGGCCCAGCCGGCCCACCAATTCCACCAAATGAAGCAACGAAACGGAGACTGAACTGAAGTGCTAGTGGAAGACGAAGCAAGCGGATAAAATCAAATCAAGGAAAATATTTCTAGTGGCTAGATCCAGCGCCCTACTTGAGATCCCTCGATACAATGAGGTTAGCCCTAAATCCGAATTCGAATCCGAATCCGAGCTCCCATAGCTGCCGGCCCGCTGCTAGAGTCGTCAGAACTTAATCCTCAGCTCTGAGTCCTCAGCATATGGTACTCAGCTCTGAATCCCCAGCACTTTGTCCTCAGAACTTGGTCCTCAGCAGTTGATGTTCAGCACATGGTCCTCAGCGTATCGTCCTCAGCACATAGTCCTCAGCACTTTGTCCTCAGCCCTGGGTCCGCAGCATTTTGTCCTTAGCGCTTGGTCCTCAGCAGCTGGTCCTCAGCGCATGTTCTTCGGTGCATGGTCCTCAGCACTTGGTCCTCAGCACTTCCTCGGCTCGTCCCCAGCACTTGGTTCTCAGCAATTGATTCTCAGCATGCAGATTGTCCTCAGCGCATGGTCTTCAGTATATGGCCCTCAGCACTTTGTCATCAGCTCTGGGTCCGTAACACTTGGCTCTTAGCCCTCGGTCCTCAGCGGTTGATCCTCAGCACATGGTTTTCAGCACGCGGTCCACAGCAGTTAATCCTCAGCGCATAATCCACAGCGCATGGTCCTCAGCACATGGTCATCAGCACTAGGTTCTCAGCTCTGGGTCCCCAGCACTTGGTCCTCAGAACTTGGTCCACAGAAGTTTATCCTCAGCACATGGTCCTCAGCGCATTGTCCTCAGCACATGGTTCTCAGCACTTGATCCTCAGCACACGGTCAACAGCAGTTAATCTTCAGCAAATCGTCCTCGGCTCTGGGTCCCCAGCACTTGGTAATCAACACTTGGTCTTCAGCAGTTAACCCTCAGAACATTGTCCTCGCCACATGGTCTTCAGCAGTAACCATCAGACATAATCTAGCCTTTCATCAATTATATCCTCCATCGTTTCTTTTCGCCGTTCAAGGGGCGCAAATGGCGACTCTTTAAGTAAAAACAAAAAATAACATTAGAAACTTAGAAACACCTTGACAGCGACACTGTTTGCTTTCCGGCGTGTTGGATTCACGACATCGATTATCGCTGTAGCTTTAACCACACAATCACGTACACTTGGGATCTTCAGAGTGCAAAACGAAACACTGAGTCAAACTAATGGAGCAAACTTAGACCACACAAGCGCTTTACATAGTTTAGCGTCGTTTAAAAAACATTAAAAAACAAAACATCGTGCATCTTCCACGAAGATGCAAACACAGCGAAGCAAAAGAGGGACGTCGAAGTTCGAGAAGAATTTTCTATGCACCGTTTAAAACCACGGTGCCCGCCCATCCGTCGGCCCCACACGCAAGAGTTGAGCGTTGCAGCTCGTTTATACGCGAAGCTACCTTTCCAGAACGAGGCGACGCTCGAAGCCAAATCCACACAACGAAAACAAGACTGCCCGGGAATACAGGTACGACAGCACGCGTATCTATACTTCCTTAAACTCATCACCATAATTTGTACCTGGCCGCCGAGCGAAGGACGGCGGCGGCGCCACCACGGCCAACCCTCCACAAAAATACCGATGGAAAAAAATCTCATATCAAAAAGAAGACGAACACATTTTTATGCGCGCTTTTTTTTCTTCGAAAGAGTGGAAGCATTACATCCCCCTTTTGTTCTTCAATAAAGAAAGAGAGAGAGAGAGAAATAAATACGGACTTAATAATACACCTGGTGAGCAGCTCGTAGCAAAGGTACAGACAGAGAAGCCGAGAAATGAAAAGAAAGCTAGAAAAAACAGGAAGGAGGAGGAGGGTTCCAAGCACGAAAGAAGTAAGCACCTTCAACGACACTGAGCTTCGTGAGGGCTTCTTTCGTGAGGGCATCAGCTCTGAGGTTCGGCTCTTGAAGAGTCTGGCGGCGGGGCGCCGGAGTCCGGCCGGGCCCAATTGGCCGGTCGGTCGGTCGGTCGGCGGAGCCGCCAAGCCCGCAGTCGCGTCACGCTGGCAGCGATGCATCCCTTCTTCCTTCCCGTATACCGTGTATTTATATGCGCCCGCGCGAGGGCCGAGACCGTGCGTGTGTATATGCGCGCAGTCGTTGAGCTCGCCGCCGAGCGGGCAAAGAGAATAGGACGCGAGACGAAACGAGAGAAGGATATAATTATCCCCCGGAGTTAGCCGTCAAGAAGGGGCGACATGACAGAGATTAATGGCACACCTCACCTCCGGACTCCTCTCTGTCCTCCTCCCCGCTTCCTTGGGCCTCCTCCTTTCCTTTACTTGCTTCCTCCTGGGCCCCTCTGACCCCCCCCCCCCCTTCTCCTCCAGTTTCTCGAAAGGAATAGAACGGCCAAGTATAAAAAAAAAGCGAAGAAGGAGGCCTCGGGTAGCTCTCTAAGATGCCCGACCCCCGGCACATCCCGACCATGAGCATATGCAGGCCGACCGCCGCCGCAGCCGCTCCGAGCACACATCCGACAAAGAGGACCGTGAAGCACCGAGCTCACGTTGGGGAGGGGAGGGGACCTTCCGTTTTTGGGGGCAGAGCCCGAGGGCAGCCGTTCTGCGCCGTATGGGCGCACAGCGGACGTGGCCAAATAGGCTTCAGATATGTGGTGAAATCTGTCGCCGAATTGCTCTCATTTGGATTAAGAAAACGTGGTAAAAAGATACTCGCTGCAATTATTACATTACGGGAGGAAAATTAGCGTTTACGCGTGTTTGACAACTGAATCTCGAAGAACCGGGTCTGCGCGAAATAATTGTTTCAGTTATGGAAAGGTGAACCACGCAGCGCAGAAAGTTGAATCTTCTCCAGACTGTGGGGGCCTACACATAGATGTGAAGCCCATTATGCTCCGAGTCAACGTGGAAAATTGACAACCAGAAAGTTCTTTCCCAAGGTGGAATATACGGCGAACGTTTCTTGCACTACACACAGTATGTACTATTGCATCTTACAATTAAAAAGATAAGGTAATGGGATCATTTTATGCCTATTTTTTCGCTGAGCTAAACCTTTTAATTGAATCCGCAATCCAGAGTGATAGCTTCACACCCAAATCAGCAACCCGACCTACCCACCCCACTCACCACCTACAAGAACATCATCACTTACTATCGGGAGCAACGGCCCACTCTACCACAACCTCATCATACGCTTGACAAAGGGGACAGGTCAAGTGGAACCTGCTCCAAACCAACACTTACCCAACGCCATCCAGACTCAACCTGCTTTACTCCCAGCTCTACACCTCACCTACATACCCCAACTGTCAACAGGACCGAGGCACTATCGAGCACATGTTCCTGGCCTACCCGAAACATCCAAACCCACAAGACGCAGCACGGCTTTAAAACCGCCTCAACTCCTGGGAGACGGCCATCAGAGCCTCGGACGCGGAGGATCAGTGCCAGCTGGTTATCCTAGCCGATGAGGCGTGCAAGGCCAATGGGACCCCGGACATGGGGACCACCCAAGGGTGAACACCCTAAGTCAACCTTGATGACTTCAATAAAGTATATTCTCCTTCTCTCTTACCTTTTTCGCGAACCTTATTCTTGTTCGTCATGAGGATCCGCGTTTCGTTGGCGGGTTGTTGGAAAAATAACTCGTTACCCTGTTCTA
>JAZHYW010013964.1:0-85038 GCA_037355805.1 Ixodes ricinus | reverse complement strand
AACGAGACGCCGTCGGACCACGATTGCTTGGGCGGGAAGCACTTTGGGTTGAATTCACGGATACTTGGGGGTCGTCAGGTTTACTTGTTTTGTTCCAACATAAACGCCGGAAAACCGTCAAGCTGTACGGACCACCTGCGTGGACTACGTTCAGTGCGTCTTCAAGTTCAAACGGCCGCCTGATCGCATTTCGAACTGTCGTCTGCTCTTTCAAACGTTTCTGCTTGTCGTCTGCTCTTTAGAGGACAACCGGCCCAAGGTAGACCAAACATGGGCCTCGGTACTTGCGATAAGAGGCAGGCGCAGGCCTCAAAGGACTTAAGGTTGAAGGTTGGTGTTGGCAGGCCTCGATGTAAACAAGTAGATATAAGGACATGTTGATCATTGTTGCCAGTGGCCATCACCGACTTGTTATGCCTGATTCACTCGGTCCGATTCTGCTTGCGATTTTCAGTGTCGACGTCGACCATCTCAGCTACGGTTCACGCTTTGCAGCCCGAGCGACGTCGCTACTGAAAACTGCGAGCGAAATCTCATCATGTGAATCAGGCTTTAGAGTACATTCCGCGGCGTCCACGCGGAATGAATCGCCGCATGTCAGATTATTCACGCGAAGTTTTGCGGCGTAACGAGCCTCGCGTGACGCCGCTCAAGTATGCCAGACATTGCCAGGAAGACGTAAAATCAACAATTAACGCGAAAGGCGTACCGACGACAACATCGCATTTCAATGGTTTGTTTATGGGCGACGGCGCGCTTGTTGCCCACACCCCATCGCGCATGCGCGGCGCCGGTGGCGTCCGCTACGCTCCGGGCGCTCCGGTTTGTTTGTAAACATGAGTTGGTGTATACTACCATTCTAAAATAAATCGAAATTCGAGAAAAGAAAAGTGTCATTAAGTTACTACGTTCAGTGTGCTCAGGTTTGCGTGCAAATTAAAAAATTAGTAAAACAGCCATTGCAGGGCCCCTTTAAGGCATGGCTCCCACTGGTTTCTCGTGGGGTCCGTGCAGAAAGTCAACGGAGGGTAGAAAGGCAGTATTCCCCCCCCCCCCCCCCCTTCAAACTTAGCCGTATAAGGGTCGACAAGCGTAAAACTGAAAATAAACGTTGATGGGCGAACATGTGCCAGAAACAAAAGAAGAACGAGCGTCGAGAAGACAGCAGCGAGCGTCGAAGTGTCGGCGTGCAGCTCGGCTGATCTCGCCTACAGCGCTCGAGCGTCGAACACACGAAATACTGACTCGGCAAGGTCATGTTGCCCTCCTTATCTATTCCACTCGGTACCTGGGAACATTTCTAGAATGTTCGAGTTTCGAAAATTTTGGGGTAAGAGTAGACTCAACTCTACATAGAGTGTGCGGTAAGCATTTCCTCGCGGCAATGTTACGAGTGCGCCTATGGTACCTTACTCGTCCTCCTCCACATGGGCGCGCTGCCAAATCTTGGAATCACGTGACGCGGCAGCCATTAGGTTGCTTCAACTTGCTGCTCCGCTCTCCCTCCGCGCCTTGGCGGATGCGTTGTATTCGTGTTTTTCGTCGCGTTTCACCGCGCTTTCTTGTCTTTCTTCGGAAACTGTAAACCGATACGTCTACTCGACGACTAAAGAGTCCGTTCACATCTTGCGACCGAGTACGACCGTGGACGACCGAAGCGGTTTTAAGTTTCTCGCAGTCTCTTAGAGACCAGCTCGGCTGCAGCGGAGCTGGTCATAAGAGATCTCAAGAGGCTTAAAACCGGTTTGGTTCTCTCGGTCGAACTCGGTCGCAAAAGTGTGAACGGGCCTGAAGACATCACGAGGGTTCAAAGGTCCTTATGAAACCGAGGTTTGTTTACTAATAGTGACGGAACATTCTCAGTAAGAAGCCATCGCGCATTTAGGATCGGAAGGCGTCAAGAATAGCCAGCGCAAGGAGTCTATTTGTATTTCCTGAAAGTATAGTTCTTTGTATTCATAATATATCGAAAACGGTTTCTTTTGATTATGTGAGGAAACTCGCGGAGGGGATAGACAACAAACGTTTAACTTGTATTTTATCTGAGGCTAAAAGTAATGGTACGTCAACATCGGGCGATTTGTTTGTTTATTATATCACACATGCTTGTGTTTGAGGTTCTCAATCTTTTTTTTTGTGTGACGTAAACATTCGGTTGGTTGGTTTACCTATATGAAGCTTAAAAAATTGTATACCATGCTCGCTCCCATTTCGACAGACATTTAAGTGATTTATTGATTATGTTTAGATAACTAGTGCCATCCACTTAATTAATCTTAGCACAAAGGTTGAGTCTTCCCGCGTAAGAAACTACCACAGACACTTAACAGTAGCGAGTTTTAGAATAGCGTGCACAAAGAAATAACATCGTTTCTCCTTTCAAATGCAAAACGCGGTTTGGGTACGGCGCATGCGCAATAACGACAACGGCTTTTTTTTTTTTGCGTACGCCGTTTTATTTTTTGTTAGTATCTGGAGTCCGCAATAATTGACGCCGAAAAAAAATAAGAAAAAGAGCCGTCTGCATAACAATCACTTGTGTCCAGGATTGTCGATGGCGAATAGAGGTTTACTTTTTGTGACTGGCGACGCCGAAATTTACAAAGCGGATCTGTTCAAACAAATAAATATTTGCTCACACAGGTCCGTGAAGTGGTGCCTAGCGCTAGAATTCAGCCAAACTTTCCGAGGTATTTCTCCTCCTGCGCCCTTTAATTTTATTCGGCCAATTTTACGGAAGTCGAATGCCAGATTTAATTTGACTGGACTGTCACTTATATCTTGAGTAAGCAAATGTTCATATAAAAATAATTTATTTCCTAAGGCCAATATCGCGAAATGCTGCTTATGAGTACTTTAGAAGGGTTGATAATTAAGAAATTTCCTACTCGGCCTGTCAAAACATAGTCGAGTACTGAGTTAAAAAAAGGCAGAGATGCCATCTCGGCCTTTTTTTTTTAGCGTGTGTGACGCAGATAATTGATATAACCAAGTAGTATGATACTACTTGGGTATATCAATTATCTGCGTCACCAGCACGATACGTTTTTAGACTGCGAAGTTCACTAAATGTTGGGTGCCCCGAAAACCAAACAGTCGGTAGTAAACTCGCGAGTTCATCTGTTCTGGCCGATTCAGCACATTGCTAATCAAACTGTCGATATGCTTCTTTACATTCACGTGTTAGTCACTTCATTAGTTTGTTTTTCTAGAAATTGGTGTCATCGGGCACGGCCGCAGACGATGGTAATCTTCCCTGTCCACAGTCAGGCGTTTCGCAACCGACCATAATCAGATACACCAAAGGAGTTGGTCAAAAAGCCCGCAGTTTAGGCTAAATTAAAATACACCTCGTAGTCCTCAAAGTGGTTCAATACCACTGTTTCGTTGGTTGTGTGCTACAAAGAAAATAATCGTATCACAAAATTAAGCAAAAACAGCGTAAAACAGCAACATAGCCGAGTTCACGTTGAAACCGAAATTAACCAAATTGAAGCAACCTAATGTCGCCGAGTGCGTCAGCGCCCTCTATCCGCCGGTGAGGCAACTACTAAAATGAAAGGTCTAATATTCGCGTTAGCCCAGACGTTAGCAGGGTACTTGACATGCGAAAAAGAGAAGTAAATAATGACTCAACCTAAGGGCACTAACAGGGCCAAACCTAAGATCGTGAGGTTGGCTTTCCGCCGTCGTCTTGTGAGCATTTGTTAATAGTAGCCATACACCGCGAGTCGTGCCTTTGTGTTTTGTTTTGATCTATATGAAACTTTCACATTAAACCTAGAATTGCTCATGTGGTGCATTGAGTAGGGCTTTGCTCCGAAGATGGCAAAGTATAATTATAGTTTCTTGGGAACTCGAGATGATGTGTGAACAGGCTAGTGAAATTGTTTGTGTAAAGATTGACCAGGGGCGGATTTATGGGTCGGGCCTTGGGGGGGGGGGGCAGTTAGGCGTTCGCTGGCAGGGGGGGGGGGGGGGGTCTGCTGGGGATATGACGCTATGGTTGAAACTTTGCCCAGATCTATTTTGTTGACCCAATATTTGCTATGTCACTCACAACTCGACTTTTGACTGGTGTGTATCAATGATTTTATTTTAAAAAAGTTGACCTCCGGGAGCTTGGAAGAGAGGGAGGATGCCCCCCCCCCCCGTGCCCCGCCCCCACATCCCCCATCGAAATCGCCCCCCTGAAAATGGCTCGATTTGTGATGTCGAAGGGAACGTTTCGGTGGCGCATTTTAATAATTGCCAAAGTTTCACATTTTCATAACAAAAAAAAAAAGTAAATAAAGCCTGCTGGCAACCTTGTCGCCGGTGGACGGCTTATGGCGTTCTCGAGCGCTGGAACAGATGAAGAACGGTGCAAAGTAAGGCTGTATCCGACTGTCCGGAAGTGACTGTTTCAATTGTCTTACCTTTTATGTATTCTTCCTTAAGGGGCCCTGCAATCCCCTTAATTAAGCTGTCTACGTTTTTTGCGGCTCTCCGTGTCTCTTGGGGTTCGGGCAAGCCAGCGGGCACGGAGAGAGTAACTAAATATCAGTGCGTCATATTTTAACCGGACGACGCGGAAACCTCCTCCACCGACGGGGGCGACCCGCGGTACCGAAAGCGCGCGTAATGTGACGTCTTAGGTCCTGGGCTTACTACTGGTCAGAGCCGCTAAAAGCTTCTTTTTAGTCGAAATACAAAATATAAGTGGCGCGAACCGTTTCAATTATTTATAAAAGTAGTTTTGTTCAGTATTTTAGATCAGAAAAACAGAAACAAATGCAGTTTATAAAGTACGGAAACAAGAAATGATCCGTCGACATACCCGCCACCAAGCGGTGGAAAAGGCGGCGCATACTAGAAAGGAGTAGTGGGATCAGGCGCCGACACGGAAAGGTCCCGGATGTACGCGGCGGCGCTGCGGCCAGTAGGGACCGAAGGACCCGACCGGCTCTGAGCGTTCCCAAGGCCTTCGGTGAGCAGCTTTGTCTGGCGGTTTGGCCGTTTCGCGGTATGGCAGCGCGAAGTGGCTCCCATTTTGAACTGATCTTTACCCCGTGTTTGCTGTCGTTTGTGGCCAATGAAGTGTCATGCCGAATTTGTGTTATAATCGCGCAGCAAATGCAATGAGAGCCGCTCTAGCTGCCCGCTACATACAGCCTACCCAGAACACGCTTTAGTGGCGCCCTCTCGCGCCGTCGACACGGAGTACGGCAGCCGTGAGCGCTCGCTCAGCTCACTACCCCTCGTCTAGTTCACGGCCACTCAAGCAACCAAGGACGTCATGAAGGAGGTTATTTTTTGCTTGTTTTTGTAATTTTAATTTGCCTATAACTTTTAAAATAAAGCGAAATTCGAGAAAAGAAAAGTGTCATTAAGTTACTACGTTCAGTGCGCTCAGGTTTGGTGCAAACTAAAAATTAGTAAAAAAGTCATTGCAGGGCCCCTTTCAGGCTTTGCTCGAGCGCGCGAGCTGGGCAGAAACGCAAAAAGCGCTGGTCTCGCGCTTCTAGCTTTGGCTTCGCTCGCAGATAAAGTGAAACGAAGTATAATGAAGCTGTGCTCACTCGTTTCTGCTCGCTCGCGACGCTCGTGTACTGCTCGTAGAATATGCACAGTAAAGGCTGCGCTCGAGGAAGTTCGGCCACCAGAAAGGAGGACCAAATTACGTCAGTGCAACCTATGTATAGCGGCCTAAATAATTAAAGAATGCGTCAGAAACTCTACGTCCAGCGCGAGCTGTCTACCTTTAGAAACTCTTCGAAGTCTTGTGAGCACGCCCAACCGAAGTTCAACGAAAGGCAACGGGCGTGCGCTGGCAACAAGCGTGCTCTGGGGACGGAGCTTCTGGCGCTACCAAAAGTCCCTAATAGTTTGATGTTTTGCACACGCATTTTTTACGCTCGCTAAAGTGTGACCAAGCCCCTTTTACTGTGAAATCGTTCCTAGTGTGGGTTCGAGGTATGGCAATTTGATTATGAATATGGTTGATATGGTGATTTAGAATGGAAGTCTGGCGATCGCTCGCCTCTTCCAGCGGCCGAGAGCGGTTTTACGCTTTATGCCTCATGTGTCAATAGGGAGTTATAGTGGATCGTTTTCTCTCCTCCGCTACATATCCGTAAGAAAGCGCCGCAGCTGCTCATGCGCGCCGCCAGCCTTGTCTGCATAGTTCAAGGTCGTGTGGCGGATTACAGAGCGCTATCCGGGTGCTTAGCGGGCTGCGGAAACGGTCTACTACAACTCCCTAATATCAATATTGTACCATCTGTAAGCTGTTAGCAACGCCAAACTGGCAAAAACAAATTAATCATAAGGAAATTTATTTCCAAATAAGACGGCACGGGCAAGAAATATAAAGGAAATATACAAGGTGTCCCAAGCGGACCTTCCGCTGTAAAACGAAACAGAAAAACCGGCGCCTAAACGTAGAAAGCTCAAACTTCCACCGAATGTGCACAAAGTAGGTCAGTTTTACCGTGTGAATTTTTTAGGCGCAGCTCTATCTCTGTAAGAAAAAAGAATGAGAGCAAAAATTTCGTCAAAGTCAAGGTTTGGTGCGTTCACAAACGACCAAGTTAGCGACGCTATTTACTTGTGGCGCCATCTCCCGATAGGCGCAGCGAGCAGAATACGCACTTTGTTGTCTACTCGCTACGCCTATCGGGCGATAGCGCCACAAGTAATAGCGTCACTAGAGAGCCTGCATTACAGAGAGCTCCCAACTGCTCGTTCTGGGTCACGTGGTTTGTGGTCCGAGTTGGCAATACGAGCTGCAAGAGGAAACAAAAGCTTTGACCGTCTGCAAAACCGTCTCCAACACATTCGCCCTTGTTAACAATCTCGGCAGGTGGCGTCCGCCATTCAATTGAAAACGCTCCCCATGGTTTGAGATGGATTCCTCTCAATCTCTTCAATCCAGGCTCTCGAAGCATAGATAACTCGGTCGTTTGGGAACTTGTCCAACACCTTGACTCTGGCAAGTCTTTTGCTCTAATTTTTTACAGGAAGAGAACTGCGACAAGGGTGGAAAGTTGGGCCAGTTGGTGATCCATTGTATTTAAAAAGCGCAAGGAGACACGGACAAGGAAGATAGACAGAGACACAGCGCTAGCTTACAACTGAACTTTATTTCCGTAATTACCGATTATATAACCGGTATAAAAAAAAGTAATGAAGAAACAGATACATACCGTTAGAAGGCTGAACAATGGTTACATCGCTCATCGACAGCGATAGAAACTGCTCTTGTTCGGTCGAGAAACCGCAGTTCTTTATCTGTCAATGACACAGAGGGGCTGCTGACACACTGCAGTCCCAATCTACCAATTTGTCGGGCCTCAAGTATGTCCCGCGTAATCTTGTCTTTGTTTCTGTTTAGTATGTTACAGTCAGTGAAGAGAGGGGGGGGGAGGGGGCACAACCACAATCCCTGCAGTGGACACCGAGGTACCCTGATATGACCGTATCTACGTTTTGTCGTTGGTCCCTCAAATGTTCATTCTGGCAGCGGCCTGCCTGCCCTACATACTGACGCACGCACGACAATGGGACGGAGCACGCGACCTCTTCCACGCACTCCACGAAGCAAGTTTAATGCTTCTTCGTGCAGCCGCTTGTCCTTAACGTGTCCGATTGAGAATTAACTTTCTTACACAGACTCCTAACTTTTCCAGGCTGAGAAAACTATGTTAACTCCCGTGTGCAAGCCAACTTAAGAATGTGGAATAATTTATGCAGGTATGGTGTGACCACCACTTTTCCCTTTTCTTCCTCTGTGGTTCCGTTCCCTCTCTATTCTTATTTTTTTTTTACTTTTTGACTACGGAAATAAAGTTGAGTTGTAAGTTAGCACTGTGTTTCTATCTATCTTCCTTGTCTGTGTCTCGTTGCGCTTTTTAAATATTGAAGAACTGCGCCTTGAAATTTCACACGGTAAAACTGACCTGCTCAATGCATATTCGGTGAAAATTCGAGCTTTCTCTGTGCAGGCGCCAATTTTCCCGGCTTCTTTTACAGCGGAAGGTCCACTTGGGAGTAAGGTGTTGTGTTCCCATTTACGGCAAAACGATACCTCTACAGATTTTAAAAAAATGCCCAACCCACAATTTTTTTTTACTGTCAGTATCCTCTTTTTTTCCTTCTATGGTCGGTGACAGGTCAAGAACGAAGTAGAAGCTTCTCCCACCCTTTCCACTTCAGTGGAGCGAATGGTTAAGAGGAGGTTGCCTCCTCTCCAGCGTTCTCATTACTAAAGTGGAAAAAGGTGGGAGAAGGTTACACTTCGTTCTTGACTATAGTAGGACGTTACAAGTCAAGAAGGTAGCGGCAAATGCCCCTCAAAGGGAATCATATATCCCTCCGCCACCTCCGCATCCAATAGCGTCCCATCGTTTCCGTGATGTCGCTGCCAACGCGCGAGGAGGGTCTTGCCTTCCTGTACATATTTGCTTTATCTTTCGACTTTGACCTAGCATTGTGGAAGCCATGAGAGGGAGATTAGAGTTTTCCCCTCCGATGGAAACAAATACGACTTTCGGGGATTAGGTTCCCCCTCCGATGGATACAAAGGCTGTTTTCAGGGGCTCGGTTCCCCCTCCGATGAATACAAAGGTCGCTTTCTTAAAAAGTGGAATCGGAGACAAGTTGGCATCACTCTGTAGCCAATATCTATCCACTGAAGCGGAACAAGGAGCGTTTCCAGTAAACTCTTCTTTCGACTGCGGAGGGATTTGAAACCGGCGCATCACGCTAGTGGGAGGAGCTTCTGGAGCTTCTCCTACCTTCTTAACTTGTAACCGACTATAGCCACCGACTATAGACGCGTGGTGTGCAACGTGGATATGCTTCCCGCATACTGATTATTCTGTGCTCTGTAGGCGGGACCGCTCGCGCCCGTGCGAGTGTCACACATTCTCTTCTATACACCTTTTCTACGTGGGTGCCGCCATCTTCAATTCTGAAACTTCCGGTATGCGTGAAAACATCGATTTCTTCTCGCCTCGACAGTAGAACGTGTTAACATTTTAACTTCAACCGTCAGTCGTTCTTGTTATGACCCTTCTATACTTTTTTACTTGCTCGCGGGGTTGTAATATCCTACTTTTTGTTTGGAACGCATACCGGACATGGGGACAACGTGGCTGGGTGCGAGGCTAAATGAAAAAGGTGTATAGTCGGTTACATGTCAAGAAGTTAGGAGAAGCTCCTCCCACAAGCGTGATGCGCCCGTTTCAAATCCCTCCGCAGTCGAAAGAAGAGTTCACTGGAAACGCTCCTTGTTCCGCTTCAACGGATAGACAATGGCCACAGAGTGGCTTGTCTTCGACCCCCACTTTTTAAGAAAGCGACCTTTCTATTCATCGGAGGGGGAACCGAGCCGCTGAAAGCAGCCTTTGTATCCATCGGAGGGGGAACCTAATCCCCGAAAGTCGTATTTGTTTCCATTGGAGGGGAAAACTCTAATCTCCCTCTCGTGGCTTCCACAATGTTAAGCCAAAGTCGAAAGATAAAGTAAATATTTACAGAATGGCAAGACCCTCCTCGCGCGTTGGCCGCGACGTCACGGAAACAATGGGAGGCTATTGGATGCGGAGGTGGCGGAGGGATATATGATTCTCTTTGAGGGGCATTTGCCGCTACCTTCTTAACCTGTAACTTACTATAGCCCACCTTATCATGGCTCTACACTGTTTATCCTTGATTATCATGAAGTTCAGAGCTCGGGTTTAATATTCATTTTACAATACCGCACTGATCCCGACCCAGATTATGGAATAGAATAGAGACGCATACCTAGAGCTTTAATAAAGCCGAATATATATATATATATATATATATATATATATATGTGTGTGTAAAAAAGCCACCGAGGTTCAAACAAACTTGGATGGTTTGTGTGTGTGTGTGTGTATGTATGTGTGTGTGCGTGCGTGTGTTTCATTTTTGTGCACTTTTTTAAGAATTCATAGTATTTAATTATATATCCTGTGCGCAGGACCATTTCTTCTTTGATTTGCTTTTGCGAAGAGCAGAACACACGGTCTGTCCGCTGCTAAAGAATTTCATATTTACGTTAGTCATATTTTACTTCAAAATAGTCGGACTACTAGTAACATTAGCAGAATACAAGAACAAAAACAGATATAATCACATTGTATTGATGCTAGCAAAGAAGATGAAGAACCATATGTGAAGAACCATATGTAAATCCCTCCACTTGTCATTAATTTAAAATCCACCATCCGGAACAAACATTTAGATTAATTGGTAAATGTAAACCACACTCCCCCTTGCTAGGTTAATATTGAGCATAATTTTACATTATGATACTTACATGTCTACGCCTTTGGCACTTGTAAAGAGGTCGATTTTCAGCACAGCATCGCATGGTAAAACAAGGCCATCTTCGCTATTCAGGCCAGTACGTACACCCTAGTGCCACTAAATAAGCTACGCTTCAGAGTAACGACACTTGGCCATATTGTGTCTTAAAATCATGGTTGCCAATTATCTGAAGCTTTATCTGAAATCACAGGAAACGGTTTTCCGCCCTCCACAAATGTTTAAACAGTTCGCGACAAAGCAAAGAAATATTGCGTGACCTTCCTAACACCAAATCTAATGCTGAGGAAGTCGCACTTTTGAATCATGACGATCGCAGTTGCGTCTGCTCTGCATACGAGCCAAAATGGCGGCGCCCACAACAATGTCGGGGAACGGAGTGCCGATACTCTAAGCGCAGCTCATTTAGTGGCTCTAGTACACCCTACCTCGGACCATCCGTTTTGTCTCACTTGTATTGTTCTACTATTTGCATGTTGAAACGTTTTATTATTTTTTCGTCGCCGATACCAGATATGTTTGCCAGGTGGCTGGAGACGAGAGTAAGCGAAAAAGCTCTACATAGAGCCACTAAATAAGCTACGCTTCAGAGTAACGACACTTGGCCATATTGTGGCTTAAAATCATGGTTGCCACTTTACTGAAGCTTTATCTGAAATCACAGGAAACGCTTTTCCGTCCTTCACAAAAGTTTAAACAGTCCGCGACAGAGAAAAGCAATATTACATGAGCTTCCCAATACCGAATCAAATGCTGAGGAAGTCGCGCTTTTGAATCATGACGATCTGCAGTTGCGTCTGCTCTGCATAAGCCCCAATATGGCGGTGTTCACAACAATGTCGGGGAACGGAGTGCCGATACTCTAAGCGCAGCTCTACAGTTTTTCGCTTACTCTGGTCCCCAGCCACCTGGTAGGCATATCCGGTTTGGGCGACGAAAATAATAAAATATTTGAACCTGCAAAGGGCAAAAACACGTAGAAGGGAGACAAAACGAAAATTGCTATTGGTTACGCTTATATCCTAAATGTAATTTATTGGCGTGGCGACGACAAAACAATGTTTTCGCCCATAACATTACTAGAACCATTCAGTTGGGAAACTGCCATAGAGCCTGTTTTAAAAAAGTGGCTCCGATCCGTACTCGAGAACCGAGCTAATGGCGATCGCAACGCCGCCATTTGTCCCGCAGCGTCCACTCCGGAAACTGCACGGCTGCATGTCGAGTCGGGCAAAGGCAGGTGGCGCCATCTCGCAGGGCCATCGCGCAGTAGCTATATAGAGCAACTTTCGTGTTTCAACTCGTCGCTAAAGGGCGGCGCTGTTATCGTATTTAGCTCGGTCTCGGTGGACACCAGCGGCTCAGGTTTGAAGGGTGAGTTTCCCAACTGAGGGTTTTAGTAACGTTGCCCATACCGGAAGTGACGATATACCAAAATGGCGGCGCCCCTGTGAAAACGGTCTTGGGCGTCCGCTTTATCGTGTAAACTGCGGAGAGGTAACGAAAAAAAATTCTTATTATGATCAGATATAGAAAATATATTTCCAGATAGAAAACATAAACAAATTTGTACTTAAAAAGTATAATTATGTATAAAAAAAAAGCTCCAGGCTATATTCTGTTTCATCTTATAATGTACCGCAAGAAAGGCTACAAGCGCGAGCTCCTTGCTCTATACTTCGTTTCAGCTTGGGTCCAGACGCAGCCGATGCTACAAGCGCGAGCTCCGGGCTTTCAGCGTCCCTGCCAAGCACGCGCGCTCGTGCAGTCAAGACACTGTTCAGGGCAGCATGCTCGCGCTTGTAGCATCGGCTGCGTCTGGACCTAAGCTGAAACGAAGTATAGGGCATACTCGGCGGCACAAGCTCTCGTGCGTCAAGAGAAGCTCACAACGCTATGAGCTCGCGCTTCTAGCCTTCTCTGCGGTACAACATAAGGGGAAACGGATAAATCTTGAGGCTGATTCAAAATTCTTCTGCAAAAATCGACGCCTGCACGTAGCGATCTCAAATTTTAATTAATCTATAATCTAGTCGCGCGTTTTAGCTTGTAAAATTTCAAGAGGTAGTTTCTTTCCTGCGAAAATGATATTAGCAAACAAGCCAGGGTCCAAGGCGGACGTCGACGCGGACGGGTGCCTGTTTTACATGTGGCGCCATCTTAGGACTACAGGGTCATTTGGTTTCGGGTCTCGACTGAATGCGTCGTCTGCTCGCTACACCTATCGGGAGATGGCGCCACTAATACAAAAGTCGTCAACTGTCATATCCGTCGACGTGGCCGTTGACCCTGGCTATTTTGATGATCTTATTTTTCACAGGAGAGCTACGCCTTGAAATTGCATGAGATAAAATGTACCACTAAAATATTAAAATTCGAGATCCCTTAAAGTCAGCCTCGGGGTGAGGGAGTCGAAAATCCAATAAGATAAATTTACTACAGGAATATATTTCTGTGGTATATTTACAGTTCTAACTCTGAACGGAGGTAGGAGATACTGTTTCTTGTGTAATTTGTAGGTTGCCTTCTGAGAACAAAATAAATTAGGTCAATCTTCAATCGGACTTTCGGGCTCAAATGAAGAATCCGTGAAGGCCTTGTTGCATCCTAAGTATAGTAATAAAATCATACGTCTTCTGCCGTTGTTGTTCTTTTGTGCATATTTCGTTCATGGTGCCTTAGGATCCCTTTTTTCTCCGTCTATTACTCTTTTGACACATAGTCTATGAATTACTGGGTACGATACCTATATGTGTGTTTTTCCCCATTCTTTGATCCTGGTCTCAAATTAAACATTTATGGAAATTTAAAAAAAAAAGGTTCATACTTTGATTTATTTTACGATGAACCGCAGAGGACGCTTACGAGCCATCGAGCCAGTCCACGAGCCGTGTTTGTGGTGGTGTTTGTCGCGGGACCTTCTAGAGGGGGCGCTGCGACGCTCGAAGCGAGCAGTCACGTGAAATCTTCACAGCCTGGGATTGACTGGGGTGGCTCGTAGTGTCTGCTGCGGTCCATGTTAAGGTGAAACGGAGTATATAGTATATATACATATATAAATCTGTCTCAAGATTCGGACCACCGAAATTTTGTAAATCTCAACTGTAATGTAAAAAGAAACTGAAGGAGAGGAGGAGATAAGAGCGTACGATGACGTCAGAACGCCGAGCTCTGATTGGAAGGGTTATTGGGTGGGCAAAAAGGCTAGCTGCCTTTCTCTCTACCCACTGCTTCCCTCCAATCAGAATGAAGAGGCATCCTTGCGTTGGAACGTCAGAAGCCGGTATTCGCCGTTTGTTGTTCAAATGCCAGATCAGGCGAGAGGAGCAAACGGCGCTATAGTTCTTTCTGATTGGAGGAGACAATGGCAATCCTTCCAATCAAAGCTCCGCGTTCTGATGTCATTGCAAGCTCCCCTTTCCTCCTCTCCTTCAGTTTCTTCTTGTATAACGGCCACAAAACTTCAGAAAAGAAAAAAAGGGGGAAAAAGAAAACAACTTAAACGCGTTATATTATGGCTAGTGTTAAACGAGAGCGGCTTTGGCGATGATGCGTGCCGCAGCGGGGCTCGAGTTCCCTGTTCTCAGCGAGCAACTTGGAGGGTTCCGGTGGTACCTGGTCGCGCTCCATCACAGCGGTCCGAGGCCTTTGTGCCGCTGTCCCTAATGATGACCGATCCCGGCGATCCCGGGCCGCTGTCAGCGTGCAAACAGATCACCCACGCACTGATCTGCTCGCTCGTCGTCGTCCTCGCGTCCACGCTTCGCTCGGAGACACTCTCCGATACGGCCGGAGCTGGTCCGTCTGATTTGAGTGTCACGGGGAAAGAAGACAGCGGTGATGAAATGCTCTCGTCGAATATATCAAAGATCTCCAGAGAAGATGCCCAAATTTCTGCTCGCGATGACGTTGAGTTTTCGGCTACCGCGTATTCACTCGATTCTAGTGCGACCACGTTTTAACGCGAAGGACAATTTTGCATATTGCCACGCTGGAACAATAAATCCGCGAAGGTAACACGAGGCTAACTGATGAATAATAAATTATCTTTTGGTACCTTGTTTCGTTTGACTAGAACGCCCGACAGGAACAAAAGCCATACAAGCTTTAAAACGAAACCACACGCTATGAGTCAGAGCGTTAAAACTTGGAGACCGTTGAGCCGGTTTAATTACCGAAATAAACTATAGAGGTTAAGATGAAGAAACAAATAGTACGACCAGTTTTATGGGTTATAGAATATGTATTCCGTGGGTCTCATTTCGGGTATCAACAGATATATTTTGACATAGAGAGTGAAAAGCTGCGGGAACCCAGAAGGTCGCAGTTGGTTTAAGCTGGCGACACCGAAGAGGTTAATTCCCTGGCCATTCGATTATAAGGCGAAATCAACTTGAGGCACACATTATTTTCGGAAAGAACTGGGGTTACATTCGAGTAAATGCGGTATTTACCTTCGTTTTGGTATCAGTGTTCGAAAAAACGATGGACTCATTAGCAGCGTATTGACCACCGGCGTTATATTTTTTATTTTCTTGATACGTATCTAAGGAACCGTGCAAATCTAATTCAAGCCCCGACCAGGGCGCCTCTAGCGGCAAACGGGTCCGTTGCATCAGGGAGCTTCTGCCAGTCGCTGCGTTGGTTGTGCGTTGTAGCGGGTTAGCGCTGTAATTTCCGAGATAGCTATTCCGCACCAAGAAAGCCACAACCATTGATGCGTGGTCGGCTGCAACAGTACATACAAGGGCGCGCACAGCACGAAGTTCTACGGCTTCCCTTCGAAGCCGTATACGAGCCGGAGTGCCGCGCGACCTGTGTGCGGCTTGTGCGTCGATGCAGGTAAGTGGCATTTCTTTCCTTGCAGTTGCTTTAAGCTGCTGACGAATAATACAATTAACTTTTTTCTACAGGGTGAAACAAGGAGACGGCAGGTTTTTAAATCGACCGAAAAATTCGGTTTCTTAACTTATCGCGCTACGACTTTGTGCAGCGTTGCCCACGGTGCATTTTTTTGTAAAATTTGCAAAGAGCGAACTTACCCGAGGAAAAAAGTAAAGAAAGAAAAAGGCTTAGCTCCTATGGAAACGCAGCGACGCCACCGGTCTTCAAACAACACGGCGCCGTTTCGCACGGGAGACAAGAGGTGGCGCAAGCGGTCGCGACGCCAACTGCCGCCAACGAACGAGCAGACGACGCCGAGAGCCGGCGTGTTTAGCAGAACAAGGAACTGCAGTTCCTTGTTGTTACCGCGCCTGTTTTTGTTTCTGCGACTGTCGCCGCCTGCGGAAGCGCGAGCCGCTTTTGAGTCGAAAGGATCGTCTGCTAAAGTGCCGGCTCTTGGCGCCGTATATGCTCATTCGTTGGCGGCGTTCGTTGCGCCATCTCTTGTCTCCAGTGCGAAACGGCGCCGTGTTGTTTCAAGACCGGTGGCGTCGCTGCGTTTCCATAGGAGCTAAGCCTTAAACTTTCTTTACTTTTTCCTCAAACAAGTTCGTTCTTTGCAAATTAAAAAAAAAAAAAAATATGCACCATCTGTGGGCAACGCTGCAAAAAGTCGTAGCGCAATAGGTTAAGAAACTGAATTTTCCGGTCGATTTAAAGAGCCTGCCGTCTCCTTGTTTCACCCTGTATTATAGCGGCGATGGAACAGCATGGACACCTACGGCAAACTCTAAAATATATGCGGCAAATACTTCAGCGGAATCAAGAAGCGGAATGCGGTCGCCCTCACTGGAGGTTTCCATCAGCCTACAGGAAGATAGTAGTGGGGATCGCGGAACGGCGAGAAAACAATCGCCCAGTTATTGTCAAGCTGATCCAGAAAGTAATTGACGTATATAATTAGCGCAGTCCACTAAACGCCAACCAATAAAGCTCTCTCACCTAATTACGCGAGGCTCGAAGTTTTTTTGCGGACGCGCTCAATTTCGTTTGCGGAGTACGGCGCGCCGTGACAACCACTTGTCCGTCGAAACGGACCTCCTTCACGTCGTACACGCGGCCAGATTCACGAAGGAGTCTTCCGCTTCGTCATATTGGCACCACGGAAGACTTTCTGGATTCGTAACCGCCTTAAACCCCGCCGCAATCACCACGGGAACACTGTCCGTTGTGCTGCTCGTCGCCATTGCTTCCTCCGATGATTCTGCACCGGCTACCGAAGAAGTTTTCCGGATTCGTGATCACCTGACGGGGACACTGTCCGCTGTGCTGTTTGTCGCCATTACTTCCGGTGATTGTGCGCCGGCAGCACCGGCTACCGATGAAACTTTCCGAATTTATAACTGCCTTCAAATCCCGTCGTAATCACGACGGGGACACCGTGCGCTGTGCTGTTCGTCTCCATTGCTCCCCGGTGATTCTGCGCCAGCTACCGCCTAGGTAGCGGCAAACTATAGGTGACCGCCGCGACGCGGCCAGCACGCTCGCTTCCTCTTAAAGAAATGATAAACCGAAATTTGGATTTAAAAAAAAAAAAACAATGCAGGAGATGTAGGCGGGACGCTACAATCCCTTCAACACTACTCGTAAGGCGATATCTCGAATGGACGCACCGTATTTTGAGAAAAAGGGTCGAGATTGAACAAGGCCGACGAGGTGCGTGACGTGTCAAGATACCTAGTTTCCTCCTCTCTTCACTTCCCTCCCTCAAGGCGGCGAGGCGGAGAAGACGCGAGGCCGTTCCCTCTCCTTCTCGGAGAAATATGACGTCAACAAACCTGTCAGTGCGCCTCCTTTTCTTGAAAAATACGGTCATCCGTTTGAGATATCTCTGTATGAGTGATGTTTTGATGTTTGTAGCATCCCGTTGCGCGCTTTTTCCGCGTGTTTTGTGGAATCCATATTTCGGTTCAGCATCCCTTTATGGAATTATTAATAATTGTCGCAATTTCCTCTCGTGAGACAGTATGCTGGCGCAGACGGCCAGTAGCCCATGCGCGTCACGTGCTCGCCCAATATTACCAAGCCTAAAAAACAAAACCGCCCCCCTCCCTTTCCAAACGTTATCCCAAATGGATTAACCTAGTGCCGCCTTGCTTAACATAGTCACCAGCGCGTCTCCTTTACAAAAATTACCAATGAGTTTCAGTTGAGTTTCTAATGTATTCTATAAGAATATATTAGAAACATAAATGAAAACGTCGATTGATATCTTGTAAGGGCTCGCATGAGTCTTACAACGAGCTCACCGCTAGCTCGCAGTGACAGCAGGACTAGAGTTCCTGTATATAGCTACCTGCTCCCCCTTCGGGGGAGGCATATCGAGAACTCTAGCCAAGACGAACGCGACTGCCCCCTTGTGGAGGCTCTCGACGAGCTTCGGCGTGTTTGCCACTTGGCGCGGGTCGGAGTCTCCCCATCGATGACGTCATGCGTGGACCTAGTTCTGGAAAAATTTGTTATCTTCCCTCCTCCTGCAAAATCCTCTGCTTACCGCCAGCTCTAACTTCCGGTTTGCGACAGGCGCCCTCTGGATGTTCCCAAGCGTCTCGATGACTCGGTCAGCTCGAGTGCGCAATGCCTGTCGTGCGGACTTTTCTCGTCATGTAGCTGTGGCAGTGGACTCAATTAGAGCCGCGCGTTTGCATCCGACCGCCCTGAAGCCGCTCTAGATCTGTTCGTCCAACCGTGGATCCCAAAGTGCTTTGGATAATCGTCCCAATCGTCCCTACCGGTTTGCATTATCGGTCAGTGTCTCGTGAGTGCCTGTCCGCCCCTCCGGCTTCACAGGAATCGCAAGTCGTTTTTAATCGTCATATAAATCCGCTAAGTTACAAATATATTCTCCACGATTTCAGATGATTCACTATTTCTTTTTAATGTGTGGAGAGCTACGAGCTGCAGAGCGAAGCCAGTGCTTGTCGCACTGGCTTCGCTCGCAGCTATGTTGCAAACAGGGGTATGGATGTTTCCACTGTTTACGAAAATTACGGTCCTGACGTGCGAAATCACAGTCAAGCATGCGCATGTTCGTCGCTTCGGAAAGCAGGGCAAATCACTCGCCATACGCACGAACACTGAAAATGAAACCGGCCAGATGCCGTTTCTTTTGGAAAGGTCTATAGATACATCCACATGCTCGCTTCCGCAGCCGCGAGGGCGTTGCAAGCTATGAACTTTGTGCGAAAAAGAGCATGGTACGCGAGCACGTACGCAACATCTTGACGAGCGAACGTACTCCGCTCCACCTCCGCACGCACCGGTTAAGTGGGAGCGACGGCGACGCTCCAAGCACGAGCAGGAAGAAGCAGGCCGTTTTGAACGACATTTACCTCAACGGCCCGGGCGTCCGTGCATGCAAAGTCGGCAGTGTTGTGCTCGCTATTACATGGCTCGCGCTTACGGTGGAATGGAGTGCGCCAGCTCGCTCTAAAACAGCTGTCTTTTTGCATTCTATTGGCGACGTGCTGCGATCGAAAGCGTCGCTGCTGGTCAGCCTTCTACGCTTGGCCGAATGCTGACTATGACGTCCGCAAAGGATTTCTCGATTGACGGAAGTACAGTAGCTGACGAGTCCTCAATTTCGACGGCGTTGCCGGCGTCGCCTTAAGAGCACAATGACTACAAGCTTTCGCCATGCTCCGTGCAGTACACCATCGCACTTGCTGTTCGCAGGGCCACGACGCTCGCTGCAAGGTAGCCATCAGGCGGGCGCCACTGGACCCAAGCTCGCCGCTAATACTCTGTTTCATCCTTAGTGTGCAACCCTGTCAAAGCTACTGGCGCGAGCACGGGCTTGATCTCACAGCTCATTTGCACGCATTTTCACGCAAAAAATACGATGCATAGATGAAGCCACGTGCTCGCGCCAGTAGCTTCGACTGACTACAGTAGCTGACTACACTAAGTATGACACGGAGTGTAGTCAGCTTTATACAGAGCACTATACATCGCACAACTTTGCGACTCCGGTCGGGTTCAAATATTTTCGACCGATTCGGTGAAGCAAGATCTTCCTCCGAGGTTTATTTTCCGTTCCAGAAGGAACAATGAAAAGCCCTCCGGCCGACCTTTCACACAGGCGCAGCAGCCCCTTAGCTGCGGCGTAGCAACAGCTTGGGAAAGTAATAACGGCCGGAAGTCCAAAACCGAGAGCAGGATGTCACGTGACGACTGGCGAATAGTGTGCGTGGCGGCTAGTTCAAAGAATGGCGCCATTGTTTCTAGGATAGAGGAGCTTTAGGCGGCATTGGCTCGCCACGCTTCTTCAATGGCATTGTCCTTTGGCCACCGAGCTTCGCTTGCCTTCGTACATCCCATGCATCGGTTTTCAGCGAGCAAGGAAGTGGAAAAGCCATTATAAATATTAATTCAAAACATGCCCTTTTCAAAAAGAAACAAACAAACTTGTCGAGCAACATTGATGGTCGCCATTTCTTACTCACGGAACGCGTGATTGGATCCGAGTTCTCGCCAAACGCTGACGCCACCCTCATGTCCAATACAAGCTCAGAGTGCTAGCCCAAAATAATGGCAGACTCGGATAATTTCCAGAGCAGCTACTAGATGGCGCGCCCTTTTGAAAAGGGTCGGGATTTTGCGAGCGTTGCGTGAGCACGTGGCTTGGCGTAGCAATGCAATTCTGCATATTTTAAGCATTTACAAATAAAATTGTTTTAAAAATGTTTGTTAAAAAAGTAACTGAGCCTATTTGAAAAAAATTAACTACTTTGCACGCCAAATGAGGCCATCTTCCCCATTCGGCTATCCATCTTATCTGGCTCATCGAGGGGAAAAAAAACTGCAGGTGTCTTCTAATTATATTGATCATACTGTCATATGCAAAGAGAATTGCCACACCACGCCATAGCACTGCCTCGGGCGACTTTCGCGGAATCCAAGTTAGCTTCTAAAAAAGCAATTCTGCATTAAAGAAAAAAAAAGTTTTTCATGTGCCATCAGCAAGCTTAGTCTAAGCTTTTTCGGACCTTTTCTCGAAGTTGATATTCACGTTTTGGCTTCCTTGGGGTGTGCATTTTCTTTGTGATTTCACAAACTAGCGTTTGTACTGTCCCACTTCCGGAAGGTTATGTCTTGGCACGACATTGTGACAGTGCCATGTGTCGAGGCACTTGCATGGAGTGCATGAAATGATAGGTAAACAGTATGAACATTTGTCAAATAGTTCATATATCTTTTTTCCTTCTTTTTGCTCAAAATTGTTTACATATCTGGAGTGGGACACACAGCGAGACGCTTGGTAGGGAGTCATAGCATACTTGCGACACAAAAAAATAAATCAAAGTAAAATGAAAAAAAAAAAAAGAAACGCTATCGACATCTTACTTGGATGAAAAATGATTTAGGCAGGCTCGCCTCGTTTGTTCTGGCCGAGACCGTCGCGGGCTCTCTGTCTGATGGCTCCGGATATATTCGGAGTGACCCTCGAAATCCTGAAGTCTCCATCGTTTGAGTAATGGTATCGCGGCGCGCTGCGCTTCCCGACAGCACTTGGAATTAAGAGCTCCCGAGTGAAGTGACTGCCACGCCGAGATTGCCGCGGGTGGTTAGGGCCGACTTGTTCAAGCAATACGCGTCCGCTGGAGAGATAACTCAATAACCCGGGTCTTTCTCTCCTTCGGGTATAGGCTTAAAAGACGTCTGGACTATATACACGCGTCACATGCAGCTGCAGGATTTACCCGTGGCTCGCACCGGCGTCACACCAGCGCGGCCATTGCAGCGGCCTTGGTGCTGAGCGTGTTGCTTGTGCTGTTTTGTTTTTTTTGTTATTTTGGACAAGAACAAGTAGGAATTACAACCAGCACGGTGCACTGACGACACGTAAAGGTCGTGAATAGAAGCTCAATGTCTGGTAAAAGAACCGCGTCTTGCGCGAGATTGTATCGTTTTTAAGTACGAGTATAGATAGTTAACCGCGTGATTTAGTTTTTCAAATAAACAAATAAGATAAATCTGTTGCGCGAGAGGCAGTGAGAGATTCTATAGGCCGACGGACCAATCAGCTGCATCCATTTTATCCCCTGACCTTGCGCTCTGCGCGTCGGTATGGACGGGAGCTTGATCACGTGGTGATTAAAAAGGTGAGTGCATGCTCCAACGAGGACGTAACATCCACCCTGCAGTCCGAACTTGCAAGCGTGCGGAGCGTGTGCGCCTTGGTTTGTGCTACAAAATAGTGTGAACCAAGTACTAGCGCTACTCCAAGTAGGCGGCAAAAAAATTAAAGGAAGAAATATTGGTGGATCTTTAGGGAATGCGTTCGCATGGCGGTAAAAAATTAAAGGAAGAAATATTGGTGGATCTTTAGGAATGCGTTCGCATGACCCCGGCGAAACGCCACACACGTCTTCCTTCGGGAAACGCTATTGCTGACCTTGTAACGATGGATGCCAAAAAGAGACAGCACAAAAGAGAAAGTCAAAACAGAAAAGTGAAGGTATCAGCGTTAATTTTCGCAAAGGGGGACGTGTGTGGCTTTTCCCAAGGGTCATGCTAACGCATTCCACAAGGATCCACCAATGAATCTTTCTTTGTTTACGAGCACCACGTTTACAAAGAACAAGCACCACATACAGTTCTTACATGCACAAAAGCGGCAAACACGGATGCTCTATAGATCGCGGACGAGATAGGAATCGTGACCCACCCTAAAGACTGCCTCCATCGCCTTATATACTCGACAATTCAAAGACACATATTCGCAGATGCACCACCCCTGCAATTACAAAGATTAGACGTACGTAGCTCTGTTCTCGTCAATATTTCGCGCAGTGCAGAATATGTCTAAGTTCTAGGAATGTATCTGCAGTAAAACGCATTATTAGAGGCAACAATTATTCGAGATTATCACTAAAACGACCTCACTAAAGTGGGTGTCAGTTTAGTGAACATCTTTTAAACAGGGTGTTCGACTCACCTCGATTCTTTCCCCACCCTTTTTACACCCTTCAAAAATTGAAGCGTGTTAACAACGCAACTACACCCTCTTATACGATTGAAAAGGATATATTATGTCGAAATTAGGGTGCTGAAAGGATGTGATCTTGGGTGTACAAATCTCAGGGACACCCCTTTCGCACCCTCGCGGGTGTAAAAAATGTTTAGTAGGTTGATCCTCAGTCCCTTGCAGGGCCGTCGGAGATGGTCGGCCTTTGGTGTGATTCGTAAGCCCCCCAATTGTACTTTAATTTTCTTTCATATCTATCTGAAATCACTAGCTCCACAGCTTCAGTCTATGCGTTCTTTTTTGTTTCCTCTCTTCAACCTTTTCGACAGGTGTCTTAAGCCGCACTCGCACTGCTCTCATACATGATACAAAAGACATGTTGCGGACATGTTGACAGAATTATTTGCGGACAAGCCTGAAGCACGTTTGAAAGCATGTTGGCTTCTTACATGCTTCAGACATGTCTGCAGACAGTTTCTGTATGACTAATATGACAGGGGCGTCATTCATGGAAGAAACATGCCTCAGACAGGCACTCTGTCTTTCGTACGGGAAGTGTACGAGCACCGCGGTTTGAGGCCCATAGTATACACGCCTTCATCCGGTTTGCTTCCCAATGTATTTATACATTTTGTTCGGACCGCAGCCGGTGAGGTTCGCGCCGAGGGACCTTGCGATTTCGAAGCACGGGAGGACACTTAAGGCCGCGGTCACACTGCCAATACATCGTACAAGTGGCAATATATGCACACACTGTCTGGGATGTGTTTATTTTTATGTAAGACCGGCACATTGTTCTTAAAAAGAAAAAAAAAGAATAAACGGTTAGACGAAGACACTTAAGATTGCTTGCGTGTATGAATGCGAAAACATAAAGGCCGGTTCACACGTGCAGCGGAGCGCTACAAGCATAGCGCTGATTTTGCGCTAAGCGTGTGCTGACGGGAGCGTTCACCAGCTTTCTATCGCATGCCGTCAAAGTCTAAGGCAACGCGCCATGTCTTCCTTTTGCAGGCGCCGCTCCGGTGGTGACATCACGCTCCTCTATACTGCGCAGGCGTCGCGTCCCCGCCGGCTTCCGTGGCGAAGCATCTGCGTTGCTGTGCTTTTTCTTTGTGTTTTATTTCTGAGGCACGTCCGCTTTGACCTTGAGCGGCACATGACGCGTCGCAGCCTATGGGAATTTATTGCTCGTTTCGCTGCTACAGACAATGCCGGCTTCGCTCCATGGGACAGTTAATGCTTTCGCATTAAAACTGTCTGCGGACATTTCCGAAGCATACGTACGACAGCGGGAAGTTAGTAAGGCCCAATAGGAATCTGGGGTCTCCATTGTATAGATGAATGGAAAATGTTGCCAGCGCAGCATACCACCACTAGCCTGCAGGGTCTTTAACGTGGACAGCAGTATAGTGACACACGACTGCACGCCGGTATATGCGATTCTCCACAGATCGAAACGGGCGTGGGAGGGATTGAGCCCAAGCAGGATCCCTGGGTTCTCTGCAGCACGAGTTTTCACTCAAAGTGGTCTACGAGCTGCGGTGCACTTACGCACTTCGGTTAGCGATCCCCCTGATGCCTCGTAGCAATTCACGGTGCTCTCTGGCTGCTAAATGCGCCGTGATTGGCCCGACGCATACGATGCACGTGGCCCGTGATGATGGAGTTGCGGTTCGAGGATTCAACGTTAGATCCGTCATGTGGCGGTCTAATTGTGATGAATGTCGGCCCTTGCATGCAGTCTCCGCGACCAACTGCATGTGCGTACGTACAGTCCCCGAAGGACAACCTCGAGGCGGACTTGAAGGATGAGTGCCGTCCGTGACACGAGCTGCGCTGTAATTAGAGACGCTCGTGCTTTGTTTCTGTTCCGGGGGAACTTGCCCTCCGGAAAAGCGGCCATTCGGAATCCGTGTGCTAACTCGCCGCTTCTGCCTGCTTGTCTTTGTTCGGTATGTGAGCCATGGCGGCTTGCTCAATCTCACGGCATTGTCTGGCTCTCATTCCTAATGCCACGAAGGTTTTGTGACGGCCGGAGGAAGAAATAGATGACGAATTGAGGCTCAGTAATTTGGATAAAATGCAAAGGGTGTTATTAGGGTTACCGCTGGCATGCGTGTTTCTAGCATTCGTAAACTGATGACAGACCGGTACTTTTATAATTGTGAGCTGTAAAAACGTGCAAGGACAACTGTATTCTACGAGGTTCGTAGTTCATGAAGTGTAATTTTGCAATTTTTTTTTTCAATGTCTACGTTACCAGGACGTTTGAGGCTTTGAAGATTGTCGTCAAGCAGCGCCCCACCTTGTCAGCACATATTCCTGACGAACGATATGCATTCTTGGTTTTTAGAAATATAAGTGATAAGGACTTTGTAAATTTTTCCACCAGTTCTTTGAGACATTATTTTTTTATTTTTGTGTATATTATAGTTAGGGTTCTGCGTTTTCGGTTTCTATTTTTACAAAATTCGGCGTACTTTTTTCGGTGTTTATCTTAAAATCCAATTTTCGGTTTTTTTCGGCGTATATTTATGCTCACAAAGGTTTATCGGCTTTTTTCGGTAAATATAAAATAAACACCTACAGACACCGGATCAGATGATCCTTGTAGCTCTGATGTTTGTGATCACTCAAAGAATAACGGCACAGATACATTGAAAAAGAAATGGACACTTTATTTGGCAAATGTGTGCAACTGTCAAAGAAATAAGAAAAAAACACAGAAGTACAAACAAGTCAGATATGAAGCCTATGCCCAAAAAACATGCAGCTTCACCTTCTGTACATCAGGATTACGTGATCTTATTATAGTACATACACATGTACTTTCCCAGGTTCCCCTCGTTGATCCGCACTCTTCCTTTCCTGTTAATATGACCCTGAGCTTCGAGAATGCCCTCTCAACGCTAACACTGGAGACTGGCAGGCTGATCAGATGAAGCGCTGCCTGAGCAAAAATCGGCCAATCAACCGATTGTGACCGCCAAAAGAGACACGGTGCGACGTTTTGAAGCACAACACAACATGCAGAGCTTGCATCAAGTCAGTCTTCCTTACAACGAGTTTGAAAACACGCTCGTACGTGGCGAAGTCATGGGGCATTTCGGACTTTACATTTCGATCGATGATGCGCACATTAAACCAAAACGTCGTGATGCCGTCCATGTATCCCATACATTGGGACATGTTTCGATGGACACTGTCGTTCCACTTTTTCGCCTTGGCTCTGCGGTGCGACTGGAAGGTCAAAGTGACCTTTTGCGGTTAAAACTAAGTTTAAAAAAATTAATTCGATGAACTTTTATCGGTTTTTTCGGTATGAATTGAAAATACCGAACCTAAAAACTGACCTTTTTCGGTTAAAACCGAATTTCATAAAATGAATTCGGCGTACTTTTATCGGTTTTTATCGGTTTAAACCGAAAACTCCGAACCCTAATTATAGTTTATCGTGACCAGCGATTTCTTAAAGAAACTTTTTCTTGAAGATAAAATTGTCAATCGTTTATGATGTCATCTCTCTTACGCATTTGTTTCAATCCAAGAGGTTCTACAGCAACTGACTATTGTATAAAATAAGTTCTCTCTCTCTCTCTCACGCACACGCGCACACACACACAGGGTATATATATATATATATATATATATATATATATATATATATATATATATATATATATATATATATATATATATATATATATATATATATATATAAAAATATATATTGCCACGCGCGGCGCCGAGCGAGCGCGTGCGTGGCCAATTTGTTACCGTGCCTGGCTTTCGCGCGGAGGTCCCGGCTTCGATTCCTGGGTGCAGACGCCTTTTTATTTAGTTATTCTTTCAATTTAGCATTCCCGTAAGTCCAAGAATCTTCCAGAACACCACGCCGGTACAAGAGGTGCTCCCCATGGTGGTCCAGGACCAGTCCCGCCCCAGCGCTCAATCCTGCTGTTTCGTCGATATGCCAACGACGCTAACCTTCTTCTATTTTGTTTTGGGCACAATCGCCCTGTCTAGTTTCTCCAGTTATTCGCCGCTTCATCATTTGCCATTCGTGACATTTTGGTGGAGGTGCGCCAAATGTCGACGAACGATCGTCGACCTCGCTTTGAGGAACGACCAAGGGACATCGAGGGGTACCTGCGCCGTACGCCGTCTTCAGTGAAGGGTTCTTCCCGGGGATCCCATTCACCACCCCCACGACGTCCAGGCATCGCCCCTTCGTCGGTACCACCGTGAAGGCTTGTCCCCCTGGGTCGCCGGGAAAACTAAGTGCGGCAACACCTGGAGGTGGCGTTGTCGAAGACTCCCACTGCCTCGACGCCATGGATCGCAACGACGCTCCTGCAACGGTGCCCAACCACCTAAACGTTGTTATCGACGGCCGCACGACGCATCGGCCCTCGTGGACACTGGAGCAGACTACTCAGTTTTGGAGGCTCTCTCGCCGCCTCCGAAAAGTTACGACGCCCTGAGGGGACCACAATTTCGAACCGCTGGTAGCGACCTCTTGTTACGCCCGTCGGAAGGTGCACTGCCCGAGTCGAGATTCACGGCGAGACATGCCCTGTGAAATTCGTCGTTCTCAGAGACGTCATTCTCGACATGGACTTTTTGTGTGAATACGGCGCCGTCATCGACCCCGGTGCAAACAGATTGACGCTACGAACACCTGTTCCGCCTCCAGAGGAACCCCAAACGTCAGTCGCCGTCCGAGTCACTGCCGACCAGTAAACCCCGCCGCAATCAAGCACTGTTGTACCTGTCTCTACAGATGCAGTTATCTGCGGCAAAGTCGTTCTGGAAGGAGACATTCAATCGCCCCTGGGAAGAGAAGTAGGCGTCGCAAGAGTGGTAACTGAGCTTCAGAATGGACGCACTGTGGTCCTCGTGACGAAGTTCCGACTAGAAACTCAACACCTCACAAAAGGTGCCACTATGGACCACGTCGAGGAACTCCAAAACTCCGCCGAAATCACCGCGATTGCTGAAGAATCCTAGCCACCTCAGCAAGACAGTACGTCGCCCACGCAGCTCGACATTGACCCCAAACTTGCGGGCAGGCCGGATCAAGGTACTGGCTAAGGAGGCTGGAGTCCAGGGCCCCAGGCTGCCAAGAAAACCCGTGCTAACCCTCGAAATTTGAAAAAAAAAAAAAAACTAGTCGGTTTGAGTTTAGAACAGCTCAGACCTAAATGAGGAGCAAAACTCACAGGGGCCTCGGGGCCCTGGCTTTCTAATGTCCCCCCCCCTCCCCCACCCCCCTTTTTAAATTTAACGGTGAAACAACAATGCTATGCCGACCTTCGTCATTCGACAAGGTGTACTTAACAAGGAGAACTTCGGTGACAACAGCTCGCCATGGCTGTTGGTGATCCCTACCGATTTTAGAGAGAAGATCTTCCAAGCCTGCCACGACGACCCGACGTCCAAACACCTTGGTTACAGCCGTACGCTGGCCCCAATTCATGAGAGGTATTACTGGCCCAAGCTTCCAAAGACCGTTCACCTCTACACACGATAGTGCCACGAGTGCCAGCGACGCAAGAAACCGCCGACGAAGCCGGCAGGTCTTCTGCAGCCGACTGTTTCCCCGACCGCGTCGTTCCAGCAGATCGGAATGGATCTACTTGATCCTCTTCCACCGTGGACGTTTGGAAACCGCTGGATAATCATAGCCACCGATTATATAACCCGATAAGCCGAGATAAAAGCCATTTCGTTGGAAGCAGCTGTGGAAGTCACCGAGTTCTTTGTTGAATCGGTTGTCCTTTCACATGGAGCTCCCCAAACGCTCATTACAGATGAGGGTCATCGTTCGTGGCGCAGCTGACCCAGGATATACTAGGGCTAAGCCATACCGAACACCGTTGAACCACGGCATACAGGGCTTAAAGTCTGGGGGTTTCAGGGGTCTCGGACCCCCGACTGATTTAAAAGGATGGTCGGAGAATCTCCTCCACAGCTCCAGCATTAGTGAAAACATAATAATATCTTGCAATAAAATAGCTTGTTTTCGGGGATGTGACATTTGGGGATTAGCAATTTGAGGGTTGCAGGTACAGCGTGGGTAGAGTCAGCAGCGGGGTTTATTTTATGTGAATCTAGTACATCTCGTCAGACCTCCCCCCCCCTTTCTTGATAGGGGCCCCCCTCAACTTACGGGAGACACTAAGCACTGACGGCCCATCCGCAGACCAACGGACTGACGGCGCGGCTCAACAAGACCATCGCAGACATGATCGCTATGTACGTCGAAGTTGAGCACAAGACATGGGACGAAGTGTTGCCGTACGTCAGGTTTGCATACAGCACTGCAGTTTAAGAAAGTACCGGAATGACACCATTCCGGCTGGTGCATGACAGAAAGGTGACAACAATGCTCGACGCAATGCCACCCACGACCCAGGAGACGACGGAACCGGCGACGCCCAGTTGATAACCCAACGAACTGAGGAGGCTCGGCAGCTATAGCCAGACTCCGACTTCAGGACCAACAACGTGTTGACCGCTCACCGTTACAACCTCCGTCGCCGCGACGTTCACTTCCGACCCGGAGACAGGGTATGGGTGTGGACACCGGTTCGTCTCCGAGGTCTCAGCGAGGGGCTGTTAAAACAGTACTTCGGACGCTACAAGGTGCTTCGTCGACTCATGGATCCGAACTATGAGGTGATGCCTGACGGAACACGAACTTCATTACGGCGCCCTCCACGACCGGAAGTAATCCACGTCGTACGCCTCAAGCGGTACTACGCACGATAAGACTAAGAACTGCGTTTTTGTACTAAGCTCGATAGAACTGTATTTTAAGCCTTCGTAGTTTGCCATTCTTTCTGTCTGTTTTGCTGTTCTGTATCCTGGCACGTTGCATCGAGACGATGCGCTTTAGAAAAGGGGAAGTAATGCCACGCTCGTCGCCGAGCGAGAGCGTGCGTGGCCGAATGGTTACCTCTTTCAAGCATGGTGGTTAGCACCTTATACCACCATTTCAATATTTTCTCTTGCGGCACGGCGGTTTGGGTAAGAAACCACCGTTGCCTCTCTTTCTCGAGCTTCGCTCTGCTTACACCAGATGGCGCTAGCTTCCTTGCGTGACCCAACAAGTGGGAAAAGTTTTGTTGTTGCTCGCCGGCTGCCGTGGCGCCTCCCACGTTTGATCCCAAGAGATTTTACATATTAGAAGGTAGGTACTGGTTCTACAATACTAATAATAGCAAGAAAGAAAGCGTGTTAGTGTACAATTAATAATTTGCAATAAAATAATTAGAGCACTTCCTTATGGCATAGCGTTTCTGTGTTGCACCTGGTGGTCATCAGAAGTAACCACCATGCCTGAAGTGACTTGAGCTCTCTCATCGCAGACCCGGTGACCAGTGGGCTGCTGACGTCTAAAATAGAGTCAAATGATGTCTTTCAAAATCCAGTGCTCATTCTCATGACTTGCTGTTTCAGAATAAGAATATGAAGACTAGGGGCTCCGGAACCGGGGAAGGGGGGGGAGGGGGCAAGGGGGGCTGTCACCCCCACCGGTTCTAAACCAGTGGGGGCATGCCCCCACACTCAAAGCTGTTCCGACCGCCCCCCCCCCTCTTCTCCCCTCCCACCACCAGTGAGGCTGTTGCATGTTGCATGCATAATCAAGGAGCTTGCTAACAGGGCAACTGACCGGGCAGCCACGTTTGATTTGACATAATAACGCACCGTCCAGTATATAAAAAAAAATATTGTGTGTGACCCGAAGTAGAAGGAAAAGTGCGAGTTTTTAATTTTGGGCATCGTGTTTAATATGGTTTATATGTCCATATCGTACGTCTTTCTGTATGTATATATGTATCTGTAGTTGTTGATATGCATTTTTCTTTGGAAGCCTTGTTAACCCGTTTGTTTGAAGTTGTCATTCACTGTATTTTTTTCTCAATATGTGCGCTCTCACCAGATTGGGAAAGTAATCCGTTACAAGTGACGGATTATTTGTAATCTGTTACTTTTTCAAGTAATTTTGTAATTGCCACGTTACTTTTTTTTTCGAAACTAATTTGCAATATAATTTCGTTACAAAATATTAGTAACGGATCAATTTAATTACTCGTTGCTTTTTAAAAATATGAGCATAATAGAGTAACTGGAGCAATACGAGCAGAATATTCAGCAGCATAAATTCCTTGACTGTCGTTGAGTTTCTGAAGGAAAACAACCCAAAAGGCTGCAGTGCTTTTAGCATAGACGTAGAAGACCTCTACTATTCTATGCCCCACGACGACCTCATGAGGAACGTACAGGAATGTATTTTGGACCTGAATGAGGAAATAGTCTTCAGATCTCATGCGTGGTAACAGTCGAAGATTTTCTTGAAGTGCTGTCCTTTTGTTTAAGGTCCTCTTTTATTAGATGGCAAGACAAGGTTGGGATTCGAAAATCCGGAGTGCGAACTGGGTCGAGAGTGGCCCTTGTACTGAGTAGTTTTTCTCATGGACAAGTGGATCGAGCACTCAAAAATAAGTTAGAGGGACATACTGAAAGGATTTTCAGATACGTGGATGATTATTTTGTATTCGTAGAAAAACCCGATTTTAGCTAGACACTCCAGAACGTGCTAAATACCTCCACTGAACAAAGATGAGGACTAAAATTCACGTTGGAAACCCCACAAAAACACCAGATTCAATTTATGGATCTCAGTATCGATGTTAAGCAAGAACATGTTTGTTGGTCTCACCATCCCAGAACCGCTAAGTCCTTGCTCGATTTTCGGTCCGTAAATTGCAAGCTGATAAAAACGGTATTGCTGTATCATGTGTTCGGAATGCGCTATCAAAATCGCGCGAGCACTAAATGAAGGAGAGCGTTTTAGACCAAATAGCTAGGCTCTGAGAAGCAGGTTTTCCAGATCCGGTGATTACCACAGCCTGCGAAAAAGGAAAGAAGAGTATCAGGGCCAATGCAGCAACAAACGGCGCTGAGCGGGAAGTGAATAATAATAAGAAGGGGGATTCCATCCCTTACGTAACGTTCACCGCGTTTCACACGGGTTACAGGTGATCGCGGCAAAATACGGAGTGAGTGTCGTTTTTTCGACCAAAAACAAGCTGTGCCAGATTTGCCCCGCCATAGAACGGCGTGTTAGCAAGCGGGAAAAACCGAATAGTCATGATTGCACCGTAAGGCAAGGCACACAGTTTGTATCATGCACCGTTGGAGCAGTGGATAAGATACCTTTCTCATGCGGGCGGGTGTATATTGGTCAAACGGGGCGCTATTCGAACATCCGTTTAAGAGAGCACCAGAGTTCATTGAAGTGGTGTGCATACTCTCCTCTTGCGATGCATTGTCGGTGTCGCGACTGTAAGTGTGCGCCAAAATTGAGTGACACCGAAGTTTTGTTCATGCACATGGACCAAGGGTCTAGAGAGGGTAGAGGTATACCAAATAAAAAGGGCGGGAGCCTCCTGTGTCAGCCAACCGTCTTTGTCCAGCTCGCTTGCACCTCTGCATTTAATTGCATTTTAATCGTCGTTGGCATTGCTGGACAGTGAGGTGGCTTTTTGGATTTGGGCTAGCATCATATCACTTTTTATCGCGTTTAACACGTGCCGTCACGCTGCTATGAATTGTCTCGTGATACGCATACGGGGGCGTACTGCCAAAAAATGACCGCATCTCCACGTGGTGGATGATGTTGATTGAGGCGAAGCTCTGGTGGTGCTGATGATACTGATTTTGTTCATAGGTAGTGCTGATGGTGCTGGATTTTTTTATTGCTCATAGGTAGTGCTGAGTTCCGGGTTGCGTTTCGACTTCATTATTACAGCTTTATGGTCGGTGAAATGCAGAGTCAGTGATTCTTCTAGCGGATCCATCCATTTGACCGCAGAACCCTCTCGTCTATAAACGTTGAGCCAATGCATGCAAAGTTTAACGCGGTTATATGCGCATTTGACCGCAGCGCCCTCTCCTGTATAGACGTTGAGCGGCGACATGCAACGTTTCATCCATGACATCCCCAGCTCTTGAGTTACTACCACATCTCAGAACCCCTACTCGTCCCGCAGACGTGGCCGAGTGGTTAAGGCGATGGACTAGAAATCCATTGGGGTCTCCCCGCACAGGTTCGAATCCTGTCGACTGCGCAAACATTTTTTTCTTTTTTTAAGAAGACAGCAGGGACGGACGGACGGACGAACGGACAGACAAGGCTAGACCCTAAGAAGCTTCGCCCCTAAAATGAATGGTCGTTTTCATGCGTTTTCCTATTAAAATATTTTAGTTGATATTCAGCGCTCGTCCTGTGTGTTTTTTCTTTGTCCTCGTCTGTTTTTCGCGCTGTTTCCTACAATGAAAGAGAACAAGTTCAACAAAGTAGAAAACATCAGGAAGGGGAGAATAGCCGAAAAGAAAACGTGAATTTTTATATGATCGGTCACTTAGAACCACTAGAAAAACGAGTAAGGCATGTACACATATACAAAAGACAAAAGATCAAGCAAGACAACGCCGAGTAGGCTCTCCGTCGCCTTCCATCGTGTTTTTCTTCTTCTCCCGGGTAGGAGAAAGCTCTTTGTGTTCATTGTTTTTGTCTTTTACACCGTTTCACCCTTTCCAACTTCTTCGACGTCTCCCGCCACTAGCACATATATCAAACGTGGGTCCGTACCCTTTCGATTCGCGGGTTCACGACTCGCGTAACAGACGATGGAGCCTCGCGCGAGGAGGTCGAATTCTCTTTGTCTTTGATGTGCGCTACTTTATTCTAGCACGCTCTTGAGACACAACTGAAAAGCGCCTGGCGTGAGGCTAAGAGCATCGTCTTCGAGGGTACGGACGATACTTATTTTGGTTTACTTGTGTGTGCATGGTGGTCGAGTCCACTCCTCACTTTGCAGTCAACTGTCAACATAAAAGGGGGGGGGTGTTGGGCCATTTAGGGAGTGCTGAAGGAGAGAGAGAGAGAACGCGTAAAGGTGTTGTGATCCTCTATTGTTTTGTGAGACCAATGGCCACCGCTTCTCTCGCTCTGTATGCCTTCCCCTCCCCTGGCCTCCACGAATATTGGTATGAAATAGGGCTGGGCAATTGATCGATTAACCTTCCGATTAATCGATTAAGGCTTTAATCGCGATCAAATTGTTTAACCAGTTAATCGGTTTTTTAATTGGTACTCAAAAGAAGTCCGTTCCCAGCCAGGTGCTATGAGCAAGGTTCAATTCTCGCGCTCGCGAAGCGTCACGTGTCCAAGGATATACAGGGTGTCACAAAAGAAAATTTACACGGTCTTTTTACCGAAAAAATAAGCTAGGCATCGCCGAACGCTCATTCTCCGCCCAAAGGTAGAGCTAGAGGTCACAACCAGATGCCAACGTTTCAGGCCGATCCGATAACTTAATCAAAAGTTATAAGTGATTTTCTGGAAATTTCAATGGGAAAATGGCGGCCGACGGAGTTTTCGAACACATGGGGCTCTATGGCACCAGAAACCGAAAACGGGCAAAAATGAGCTCCATTTTTCCATTGAAATTTTCAGAAAATAACTATAACTTTTGATTAAGTTATTGGATCGTGCTGAAACTTTGGCATCTGGTTGTGACCTCTAGCTCTATCTATCCTTGGGCGGAGAATGAGCGTTCGGCAATGCCTAGTTTATTTTTGCGGTAAAAAAGACCGTGTAAATTTTCTTTTGTGACACCCTGTACATTACAGTTCTGCCGAGGCCAGACGAACAAGCCGGGCCCGCAATTGATCCCCACGCGACCGCGAAACTTCACGTGTCGAGGATCTATTACACATCCTGTCCAGGCAAGACAAACAAGCAGAAAAACAAGCTGGGAAGCTAACAACGCCATGGTTACTTGTTCCAGTATTTGGCACGTAAAAATGGACGAGTTCACGAATATGAAAGGCAATCTCGCTGGAAAGTTTTGGTTTAAAGGAAATTCCAGCGGTGAAGTTTTTAACGCCAAGGAAGTCCACTGCATCATCTGCAAAAAGCTGTTTTCGCACAGTGGAAGCGTAAGTTCGCTTCAGTATCGCCTACAAGCGAAGCACCCATGTAGCTGCAGCAAGGACCATCCGCCAAAACGCAGACAACAATCAACGCGTTCTCATTGAGGTTCCTTTCTCTGAAAAAAGAAGAAAGCATCGCCCAAGCTCTGACTTCTTGTCTTCCTGTCGGAGAATGTGGACAAACGTTTTTGTCTTCGGAGCTGGAGCAAAAATATGTGAGTCTGAATCGTTGAACTATAGTATCCTCAATTCTAAATGTCCTTTGTGCCGTGTAACAGAGAGTAAAATAAGTCTTCAAAGGCAAGACGAGTTGTTGCATTCGTTTATGATATAATATTTATAAAAATTAACGCAACCGATTAATCGATTAATTAATCGATTAAAGGGTGGCGATTAATCGAGTTAAAAATTTTAATCGACGCCCAGCCCTAGTATGAAAGTGAGAACCAATGAACGCTCGATAACCCGTAACCGTCACTTTTTCTCTGACTGGTCGAGTTTTCGGTCATGGAGTGTCCGTCCTCTCCATGGCCATTTCGTAATGAGATTTAATGAGAGGTTCAAAATTCAGGACATTAAGGAGAATGGAAACCTGAATTTCAATGCATATTTGCTTGCAAAACAACAACAACAACAACAACAACAACAACAACAACAACAACAACAACAACAACAACAACAACAACAACAACAACAACAACAACACAACAACCACAACAACACAACAACAACAACAACAACAACAACAACAAACACATTGTCATTAGTACGAACAACAAACTCTAATCTATACGGAAACAGATCAAAGTAAGCTGGGGCACCTGCATTCTGCATTGGAGTGTTAAAACAAAGTTTTTCTTTTCTTGTGAATAACAGGCGAAACACCTGAGTCAAAAGGGAGCTTTCGTAGATCTCTTCTTTAGCTTTGAATCTCGGAGGTAGACGCCACTACTGAGCATGCTCACCGCTAGCTTTGTCTGCACAATTCCAAGGATCATTTCCGGAGTTCGTAAGCTAGCGGGATGGCAGGTGTGGTTGCAGCTTTTGGTGCCTTGTCAGCTTACAGGTGAACGGAGTGCACCTACACTCTTTCTCTTAAATATACTATTTTATTTATACAAGCACTACCATAATACGGGCGTATGAGAAATGAAAAGTAGTGCTGCAGAACATTTTTGGAAAATATCGAAATTGTTTCTATTGTTTCTAGATAAGTGCACGGAAAAAGTAACGTGAAAGTAATTTGTAACGTTACGAGTAAACTAATCCGTTACTTTTCAGCGAAAGTAATTTGTAACGGTAATCCATTACATTTTTCAAGTAACGAGTACTGGTCTGGTTCTCACTAATAAATCTGCGCAGATTCATCCTGTCTGTAGCCTTAATTTCTCTGCACTGCTCTTCGTCAGTCGTTGATATATACTCGTAAATAGTCAGTGATGTCTCGTTAATATGGACACCTCCGTTCCCCTAAACAATCGTCCATAATGTGAGTTGTCCATAATAGCGAGATGAAAATGCATGTATTTTCTAAGTTGGTCCCCTAAAATGGTGTCCATATAGCGGGGTATTCATATTTACGGGGTCCATATTAACGGGACATGACTCTACTATATATATATAAATTTAAAGAGAGACAGAGAGAGAGTGTAAGAGAGCGGTGAACTACACGATGCGACTTGAGCCCCCAGACGTCGACCCCACACATCAGATATACTTCCGGAGCCCCTGGTGAATGCATACCGAGCGACTGCGACAGTTTCGCAGGAGGAGATGAGTCCAGTGACAGTGAGTCTGATTGGGATGCATGTCAGTGATGATTGGAACGTAAGTCCTCAAGAGAAGTCGTCAATGAAAAGAAAGGACGTTCACGCTGTGAGTGATAGCTCCGACACAGAAACGGATGACGACCTTCCTGCAACCATCTCAAAAGTTTCCTTGTGTAGTACAACTTATGGAATGTAATACCAACACTAACCTTTCTTAAGCCTGAAGTTCTTAGTCACACCACAGACCACGAGGAAAAAAGTCCGTTTGGTATTTTTAGTTTTTGTGGACCCCATCCTTCATGCAGAGCGTGGTTTTTCAAACCACCTGTATGCTCAGGCGGAACAACAAACAATACACACCCGTAACGGAAAAAGAGATCCGTTGCTTTTAGGGCCTGAACCTTTTGATGAGAAGCGAAGCCCAAGTTACCGGGACTACTGGTCAAGTGCACCGAACCTTCATGTTCCTTTCATCTCAAAACTGAGGACGGTAAACACGTTTGGTTGGTTTTATCACACCTTCACCTGAATGACAATCTTCTGCAGTCCCAAAGGGATCCCTGACTTCGACAGGTTGTACAAAGTGCGGTCACTCTTCACTTTTAAACGACCCTTACAGGCAACTACCTGCCCACGGAGTTTTTGGCGATTGATGAATCGATGATTATAGGCTCAAGGGCAGGAGCTATCTGAAACAGTGCCTATCGAAAAAGCCGGTGAAGCGCGGCTACAAGGTGTGGATGCTGTGTGTCAGCACTGGGTATGATCTCAAGTTTGAGATCTATTCCGGAAGGTCAGAAAGCGGTGTTCAAAAAGAGTTGGGAGCGCGGACGGTAAAGAACATGTGCCAAGACCTTGCTGGTAAGCACTATACCGGTGTTTTTCATAACTATTTTACCAGCTACAACCTTCTGAAGGACTTGAGAGATGCAGGCATCTACGCATGTGGGACGGTAAACTCAAACCGGAGACACTTGCTGAAATTACAAGCAGTCAAATCAATGACCAGAGGGGACATGGACTATTCGGTGAGTGATGAGAGCCTGTGCTGCTTCAAGTGGAAGGACAAGAGAACAGTTAATCTCTTGTCGAACTTCCATGATCTGGCAGATGAAGTTGAAGTCAACAGAAAAAATAAGAATGGAACGGTCAGCAGGGTGCATTGCCCTGCAGCCTTGCAAGACTACAACCGCAATAGGAATTTCGTTGACAAAAGTTTAAGCAATCCAAATGTCAATACTAGGTTGACAGAAAATCACGGAAGTATAGTGGCAAAGGATTTTCTTCCATTTCCTCGACTGCTGCGTGATGAATGCTTTCATAATCTTCAAAGTACTTGAAGATTCTGAATAGATGACCATCAAGGACTTTCGCAGAAGTGTCACTGAATTATTGACTGCATATAAGCACAAGTTGGCTCCAGCTCTAAGCGAAAGTCATCAGCCCACTAGACTGTCCAACTGAAAATGTCAAAGCATTACGAAGCCCCGATCATCCGTGTCACTGAGTCCAAGCACCAGCCAAAAAAAATGCACGTCACGGAGGTGTGCAAATTGCAGCACGAAAGCACAACCCACAAGAACAACATGGATGTGCGAAACCTGCAGCGTCCTCCTCTGCCTTAGGAAAGGAAAGAATTGCTTCTTGGATTTCCACAGGAAGTGATTTTGGATACCATTCGAGCATGGTGGTTACCTGGACTGACCACCCGATATATTTCCTTCTACATGGATTTAATTTTTTCTGTGTGCTAGAAGGCAGTTTTTTTGTCCATGGTTCACTGTTTATTGAAAAAAGTTCACTTTTTTTGCTAAAATAAACCTGTGTGACTGAAAGGGTTACCGCGCCTGGCTTTCGCGCGGAGGTCCCAGGTTAGATTCCTGGGAGCGAACGCTTCTTTTATTTATTTATTCTTTCAATTTAGCGTTCTCGTAAGTTCGAGAACCTTGTCGTCTGCAGTGGTCAAGTTACGAATGCTCTACGCGCCGAACTTTCTACGACAAATGTTCCAGAACTCCACGCGGGTACAAAAGGGGCTCCGAGTGGCATTCCGGAGTCAGTCTCGCCCCAGCGCTCGATCCTGCTGTTTCGCCGACATCGACGCCTGCGACGCTAACCTTCTTCTATTTTGTTTTGGGCACAAGTTTGCCTCATTAAACGCCTAGTTTCTCCAGTCATTCGCCGCCTCATCATTTGTCATTCCTGAAAGTATATATCCCATAAGCAATAACGTTTGGTGCGATCAAAACAACCAGTATGCATGTAGCCTGAATTAAATACCTATTTTACTTGAACGTATACATAAGCACCGACCATTTCGATTCCTTCCGTGTTTTTTCATAGGAGAACGACCTTGGAGGGCTGATCTAGTAGTCATCCTAAATTTTGCGATTCCATAAACGACCAATAATCAAATGTAGACCATCTAGCGAAGGACCGTCAAAGTATAACACCTGGCGGCTGGTGAAACTTGCAGGCAAATTCTATCACGAGCGTATTCGAACGTATAAGAAACGACTCAAAAGAGAGAAGAGGCAGAGTTTTGCTAAGTGCCCTCTTCAGGGCAGTCATAATGTTTCTGGTTGTGTTGCCTTAATCAAATGTCACGCGACTGTGCGCAATACTTCTTTCATCGATGCAGGCAAAGTCCCCGCAGAGTAAAAATACGCAGGTAGGCATGTGCAGGGTGTTCGCGCCACTTCCGGCCGCCATGACAGGGAGGAGAGATTCGGTTCTCCTATGTTTACCTTGTGTTTGGGTGGGCGCGCGACGACTCTTGGTTCACTAAAGGCCCTGTCACGTTGAGGCAACAGTTGGACAACTCCATCCGACAGTATACGAGGAAATCGTGTTGACGGCGACCCTGTCTCATTGCGGCAACAACAACAACAGTTGGGCAACATGTTGCTGCCGCCGGGCAACCGCGTTGTCCGATTTGTTGTCCGATTATCCTGTCACACCGCGCTGACGGCGGGGACAACACGGGGAACACTCCGCCATTTTGATTGTTTACTTTCATTCGTGTGCGGCACGGAGTCGCTGGAAATGTGACTCTACAAAGTGATAGTGCGTTCGAACTTCGAAGGGCCGGAATTACCACGGGACGACATCAACCAGTGACTGTGATTAGAAATCTTGACACGGGGAGTATTTTCCACCCTTTATTTTATCAAAATGTTCTTCATTCTCTGACAAAGCAGATAGTCCTAACGGAGGAAAGTAGAGATCGCTGATATATGTTCGGGATTTACGCCACCGTATGAAGTGTTTTGTCCCGTTTCTTCTTTCATGCAATTCTTATTTCTACTGTAAAATTGAGTTAGCACCGAGAGTACCCCAAAGCGTCTTTTGTATAGCGTGGTGATGAGCTGAACTGACAGTGCTTAAAAACTGCGACACCGACACGATCGGCCTTCATAACAATCGTTGGAATATATCTTTTTCAAAGCTGTCTATCTGCTTTGAAAAAGCAGATAGACAGCTTTGAAAAAGATATATTTTGAACGATTGTTATATGATCGCTTCATTCCCCATAACGCCTGCTATATGATCGCTTCATTCCCCATAACGCCCTGGGTATTTTTGAAACAAATCGGGTGTCTGGTAGCGGCTGTTTCCAAGTTCCAAGCATCAACAATCATGATCAAAGTGGTCGTTTTAATGCTTCGATTTTTTTTGCTTTCCTGGATTATTTTTATTATACTTTATCAGCGGGTGAGTATAGGCACGCCATTTTATTTCACTAGCAGTAGTGTGAGCTGGTCTCTCGGCAGTTCTAATTTCAACAACAGTTTGAACGTTCACGATTGTAACTGTGATAATTTCGACAATCGCTTTCCGTAATTACGCAGTAAAAACATTCGTCAAATTATTGTAGCTACACGCCAGCCTCACTTGTTGTTAAATAATGTTTTCCAAGCCTTCATTTGAGTAAGACGTTATTGATACGGAACTAGCTCTTCCATTGAAGCTATCTGTTTTGTCGTATTGCCGTCCCGAAATTCGCTCAGTCAACGATCAGGGCAACACACGTTGTCAAATACAAGTTGCTGCTGTATTTGCTGCCGAAAGCTGTCATACCGAGGCAACATTTTAGTTTTCGTTAATGTTGTGCTGCTGTTGCCGCGATGTGACAGGTTTGTCGGACAACACGGAGAGCGAGCAACAAGTTGCCCAACTGTTGGACAATCCTAACTCCCCCGAGCAGATCAGCGCCATCAGCATGCACCGCGAAGCCAGTCTCGTGTTCCTCCAGTTCCGGAAACAGCCCTCTTCTGAGTAGATGTATGTCTTGCGTGGGCCGTCCACCTCTCCGACACCCCGCTCGACTGGCTCGTTCTCTTGTTCGCCGGCTTCTTGTCGAATCATTCCAGGGGACGCCTGCGTAACACACTCCGCTGTTTACATAGCGTTAAACGGGGCCCCGTACCAGCAGTGGGGTTGGGCAGCTCGTGGCCCCTCGTTGTGAGCCCGGCCTCTGCGGGAAGCTAATCGTGCGGCCGGAGGTTCCTAATGGTTCGGCTGCTCGGCTACACGACATTGAAAAATGGTCCTGGAGACTCCCGCGGGTCGGGGGACGGTCCCCGGGAAGGAAGCGTGGGCCCTTCTTATGCTGCTGCTGCTGCCGCCTCTTTAGCACCTTTTGTTGCGCGTAACTGACCGCACTGCGAAGGTGTTGGCCCTAATTGGGACCTTGCACTTGTCGCCGCCTCGGTGTGCGAGACATAATCTATTAGGCGGAGGAAGTTTACGTCTCTATTAAGTGTTCGTTTATGGTTACATCAATCCTTTTAGAGCGGTTTAAAAAAAATTTAGGTGATGGAGTTCATCTACAGACTAGAGCTTGCCCTTGGCAAGAAAGGTTTCCTCAGCTTCACATTGAGTTAGTTTTAATGTATAGTTGACATCTGCGATGCACACTCTGCAACGAGCAGTGTCACCGCAACAAAAAGACGTGTGTTAGACTGTGGAAGGAATACGTGCAAGATTTTCCACACTACATATGAACGTGCTAGAGAAAAAAGAATCAGCATGTTGGTTAGCGCTGAGTTCGCTGCCACTTCCTAATTCGAAGCCCGAATGTGTTGAGCAGTGTTTTCCATGCATGTGTCCAGATTTGTTGCTAAGAAACGTTCGCGCATCTGTGCTTTTCCGCACAGTACTCCGAGAGTCAATCACTTCGATGTACTGATGACAAGGCCTCCAAGTATTCACATAAATTTGAAGTGTGCCGTCTGACAAAGGACGTGTTCGAAAGAGCTTACTTTATTTATAACAGTCCTTCAGTTGATTTTAAACTGCGCTGCTAGGAGCACAAAGACAAAAATTGAGACAAGGGAATAACGACACGAACGCGAGAACCGCAAACAACTGTTTATTTCCTTCCATCACGCAGGAGAGGAAAACACTTGCAAATATAAAACGTAAAAGAAGGGCTGAAAAAACCCAGGTGCAAAAAAAAATAAAACAGATAGATAAACGATTATTAACATGGCTACGCTTGATTCGTTGCTGCGACACAGCTATCAACGGAGGCGTGAGTGCCCGTCATGATGCGGCAAGGTAATGAGCAATTTCATTTCTTTTTTTGTTAAGGTATGTTGACGGCTCGCTGACACACGTACCATATGCCTTCCTGAGACTATGAAATAAGCTTCTCTAATTCCGACACCTTGCCGCTTCATGACGGGCACTCACGCCTGCGTTCATAGCGGTGTCGCAGCGACGAATCAAGCGTAGTCATGTCAGTAATCGATTATCTATCTTTTTTTTTCACCTGTGTTTTTTAATCCCTTCTTTTACGTTTTATCTTTTTGCAAGTGTTTTCCTCTCCAGTGAAATGGAAGGAAATAAACAGTTGTTGGTGTTTCTCTTGTCCGTGTCGTTATTCCCTTGTCTTAGTTTTTGTCTTTGTCCTCCTAGCAGCGCAGTTTAAAATCAATGATGAGCATTCAACTAGCCCCCACCCAAGATTTATTGCAGCCCTTCTAATTATACCCCAACTCTCCAGTAATACGAATAAGATTAGAACCAACTTTTTTTTTAATTTTCAAAACCAAGGTTTACAGCTAACATGCTACTAATGATTAAGGAGCGAATGTTAGCTGTTGCTTACGATAGACGCATACTTGAGCATTGTCGTTACCTTAACGGTGAGAATCTCTAAATTTCGGTTCCCTCCAATTTTCTTATGATGGTAAAAAGAATGAGTGATTTTATCACTCTTTTTTTTGTGTTTGTCTCCTTTTTGTAGCCTCCGTCTTGGCTTTTAGAAATGTTTGATTTTATCACGTACAATACTTTGCAATACAATACTACTGATGGAATATATTCCTATTGCGTTTGCTTTTTTTAGTAGTTATTTTCAACTTTATTGGTTATGTCACCAGCAGAAAAACTAATCATCAACATGATGCAAATAATATTTTTTAGGTGAAGCTCAATTATAAAAATAAATTATAAAAACAAATGTGGAAACCACGGGGGTGATTATTTACAAATGCGATAGCATTTATCGTTTCACACACGGGCAGGTGTTCGGTCTCGACGACCAATAACGGGAGCAATATTTATTTTTCAGCGGGAAGGCGGGTACAGTTTTTTGTTACGTCAATTTTTCCGCTAAATTTAGCGAGCTAAACTGAATTGGTGTATAGGTCGTGACGTCCATTTTTCAGGAAAATTTAGCTGGGAAGCTGAATTGGTGCATAGCTCGTGGCGTCAATTTTTCCGTTAACTTTAGCGGGAACGTTAATTGGTGCGTACGTCGTGGCGTCAATTTTTGCGCTAAATTTAACGGGGAAACTGTTTTCATGACGTCACCTTTTCTGCTAAATTTAGCGGGGAAACTGTTTCCGTGGCCAGGAAACAGGATACCCATACAGCTGAAAATCTTGAGCAGTAGCTTAACAATACTATTGCATTAAAAAAAGCATGCAAAAAGATTTTAAAGAGGAAGGGTACGTTTTTTTCGTGCACCAAAAGTTCCTTCGAATCTCGAAGCGATTAGTCAATAAAATATACAGCTGTTATTTGTTTGTTTGTTTTGCTCACAGGATGATTTTGCTTCAGTTGTCAATTTACTGCATTATGAATAGCGAATTTTATAACTGTACTGTTTAATTTTTGCAGTTAAACGTTCAGAGTAGTTTCTTTTAAGGTGATGAATTCCTCCTCTCATTACGCAGCCTTATAATAAAATTAGCGAACGCAAAAAAAAAAAGATCAAGGAGAAACAGGATTGATTAACGTCGTAAATGAGTGATCGTGTGAAACGAGGAATATGGCGCCGAATGTCTCCGAATGTTGTTCTCTTCCCCAGCGGTAGATGGCACCACCATTCAGTCCCGCTGTGCGGCACACCACAACCATTTGGTTGCCGAGTTTATAGAATTACTGGGCACGGTAGGTCTGAGCAGGATCTTCTGTTTATTTTTTTGATGCAAGTTGTTGGAATTTAAAATAACAAAACAGTGATTTCATAATTTGCTGAGTGCGTCTTTCGATGTTACTCGAGACGCACATCATTCTTGGCTTATCCCGAAAGCTTCCAAGCACTTCGGAACTCGATCGTCTGAATAAAATCAACTACTCCGGCTACAGTAAAGGCAGATCGCTAAAAAAAAATCAAATCAGTAGCCTTATTTCTGATCCCAGATGTCTTAGCGGCTTCCCACAAAAGGGCGTTTTCGTTGTCGGATACTGAACTACGCATTAAGCCTACATTCCTAAACGATTCGCATGAAGGAAGGAATCGACGCGTGAAATCTAACCGCATAGTCCGCGTTACGCCGCGGGGCCGTGTACGAAAGACGGGCCGCCGCTATACGATATCGCGTCGCAACGCCGCTGCGACCAATCTCGAGACATCTAAAACGCATGCACGCACACACTCACAGACACCAAAGCGCGCGCACGCTGCGGCGCTGTAGCTCTCTCCGACATTTCTGCATGGTGTGCGCGATCCTTCTTTCTGAACGCCGCGGAGAGTTCCTGTCTTTCCGGGTGGTCCGGGCTTGTCACTCGGCAGCAAATGAGCGATAAGTGTCCTTGATCATTTCGCTCAGCACTCCCGAGCCCGCAAACAGTTCCTGAAATCTGCATTTCCAGTTCCGTCGTTCGTAGAATATAGCGCGCCGCGCTTGCCCGGCGCTGCGTGTCGCGCGCTGCGGCCGCCGGCCGACTTTACGATGGACCATAGGAGCTGCTTTAGGAACCATCGGAGCCAATCCAATGCTGTATGAGTGTCACGTGACCTTTGACGATCCGATGGAACCAATCAAACAGTCTCAACAAAAGTGCATCTTCGCGGAGCTCATCGTCTTTGAACGTCTTTTATCACCGCACCGACTAAATCGATCACGCACACAGTGAATGCGCCGTTTTCCCGCACCTTTTTGGATTGGTCTAGCCGGTGATCGGAAACCCCGAAGACAACGTGCGCCATGACGGTGCACTTTTGGCGCTCTTTGATTGGCTCTATACCGGATCGTAGGGTTGGCGGCGGACGGACTTAAAGTGAAACGAAGTATAGATTGACTGGGAATTCTCGTGGAGTTTGCTGCGGCGGTCCATCGGTAGGCAAAACCGAGTACGGGCAAGTTCGCCGCGCGACTCCCGCGGCCGCCGCCAATCGGTCCCCGCAGACCGCGACCACTCGCTCATCCGCGTGCCCGTTTCCTTTCTGGCCCGAAACCACCTTTTTTCCCACGTCCAAATGAGACACGGCTGTTAACCAGCTCACATGAGCCAGCGGGGATCCCCCGCCGAACCCACGCATCGAGGAAGAAGGGTTGCTGCCGGGGGCAAGCCGGGGGTCGGTCGATGCGCGTGGGGGCATGGAAAGAAGGGGCTACACGAGTTTCTGACTGCGGCACCGGCGGCGGCGGCTTTCATAACACTGCGGGGTGATCGTGATCGACTGCGAGGCGGGCAACGTATAGGTGGAAAAGGTATACAGGGAAGCCTGAATGCCGCGTCGTTTGCAGTGGTCGGCTCCCCCACCGTGCCTGCCCGGATTGTCCTCGTCCCGCCGAACTTTCCGGCTGTGCATGCAGCCGGACCCAGGCGCGCTGCTCATACATTTTTGTTATTATTGCGACGGGTTGAATTTTTGTTATTATTATAATTTTTTTAACGTGTATGAGCGCGCGTTTGGGAACGAGGTCTGGAAACCTCGTGTATACAAACGCGCACAAAAACACTCCGGACAAAAAAAAAAAAAAAAGATGGAAGAAAAAGAAATATGTAGGCTCCCCTCATCTTTGTGAGAGGGAGGTAGGGTGATAAATCAAACGGGAGTTGCCCGTTTTGACGCTGCGGGTCTCGTCGGGCAAAAGGCAACCGGGGACCCTGTCGTTCCTCGGCGTCGTCGTCCCCCCGTCCCCGCTTTTCCACAGGCACACGGATCGCCCTCCGGCGCCTTGGCAGACTTCGCCGCGCCTGTCCGTTATTACTCCGGCTTGTCTTCGCACTCGTTGTCGTGAACACTCGCCCAGAAGGGCTGCAAGAACTTGTCTGGTCGAAGCGATGGCCTTGCGAGAGGATGACGACGAAAGAGACGGGCGATCTGTCGATTGACGTAACTCCGGAGGCCAAACGAGCGCATCGCCGCCAGAGCGCCGTGCTGCCTCTCACAACGCGGTTCAACCGCCAGTGTGAACACGGCGTATGACGGACGCGTTTGCCGCTCCGCGGCGTCTCTCGCCGCAATTCATAAGCCTGTTTGCCTCTTGGGGAGGATCGGAGGTTCCACTACCAACGACATCGTGCGCATAATTCTTATCGTGTGGATGGTGTTGGTATGTGGCGGTGCCGAGACTGCACCGATTATAGTCGAGCTTGTGTATTTGAGGGTGCCTCATTGTTTTTCCTCGTAGGGCGGTAACAGTGTTAAGGCTCGTTCCCACAGGTGCTTTCGAGTGCGACTGCAACCACTCGCGCCTCGTTAAGACTGCTTGCGTCGAACTGTTGCTATGGCAACCATTGCGACGAGGCAATGGGTGGGCGCTGTGCAGCACGTCGCAACGCGTCGCAACGCAGTCGATGTAACTGCGTGAGGGAGCTTTTAGTAGATATCTAATAGGAAGAAAAAACCAAACTAAAAGAAAAATACGCGAAGAATGAGTGTTTAAAAATGTGGCGACGAAGGATCGGTGAAAGAGGAGCTTATGGCAGAATACGCGATATTTCAAGTGCTTCGGAAGCATGGTGTGACGGTATAGTGTCTGGTGTTATGGCGGCCCGGTGTTTTGTGCATTATATTCCGAAGAACTAGGGCCTTGGGGTAATGACTTCAGACTATTTTGCCTTCTTGTTTTATTACCTTCTTTTTTTTATGCTTCTTTGTTATGGAGAGCGTGAAAGATCGTCTCCCGGTTCGCTCTCTTCGCTTTGAGTTGTGCTGCAGTGGCGTTATTAACCCGCTACTTCTTTGTGTGCTTCACGTAATATCGTGCAGTTGGCAATCGGGTAAACTAAACGGAATGTTTTACGTCAAACGTGCGTTTAGTAAACGCATGTTTGACGTAAAATACGCGTTTACGTAAACTTGGGTTTACGTAAACGCATTACGTAAACGCAATGTTTACGTCAAAAAAGCGGACGCTTGGGCGTCATGATATACTGAACTTAAATCCCAAGCGGTCACGCACGGAAATTCCAAAAGTCTCCACGGCCGGCATGCTCACCTCCGCCTTTTGCATGGTCGCGGAATATCATTTCTGCTCACAAAATAAGAAGCAGACAATTTGCCTATACCTGCCTTCGTGGTTTTATTTCGGGAATGGTATACATAGGAAATGGAAAGAGGAAACAACAAAAAACGAGAGAAGATCAGTACAATAAAAACGTACATACTAAAAATGACAGGCGGTAGAGGAAGCAGGGACATATAGGATATAGTGGAAAGCACATATCCTCTCGTTCGTGTTTCGCGCGAAGTTCCACTCGGTGGAGCTTTGCCGCGGCGTGCACACGCTTGCACGGAGAAGAGGAAGAAACCACGTGAGACTGCAAGAAATAGAGGTGATCCTTCTAGAAACTGTCAAAAATTTTGTTCGTTGTTCTTATTTTTCGTTTGCGAGTCCTTGCGCCTGGTGCACCCCTCCCTCAGACGTTTTTGCTCGTCCTTTCCACCCTTTTATCTTTGCTATCGTCGCTGCCGCTGCGAAGTAGTTTGGCATATATACGAGCTGGAGCAGCGAACAAGTATATGCACGCAGCCAAACCAGCGGAGAAAAAAGTTCGGTCGGATGTGTCTGTCGTTTCTTGTCTCAGCTGACAGCGTAGGGAGGTAAAATAAAATTATTCTGGACGGGAACATTCGAAGGAATAAGTTCTGGCGGCACCTGCATGCACGTATAGCGGGAGGTGAGAACGCCCGCGCTCGCACGCGCTCACGCGGGAGTGTATGCAGCAGAACAACAACGGGAAAGCGGTGGGGGAAAAAAATGTAATACGCCATTCCCGAACGGGGAGAAATGTCGGAGAACTGGGGAAAAGAACTGACGGTACTTTGATTTACGAGCGCCTCATTCGCCGCTGACAGCTGAAAAGAGCGGGTTGCTCCGTCGTGTTTCTGCGCCGTCCCACCTACCTACGCTACAGCGTTCGCAGAAAGGAGCTGGCGGCAAACTCGATGCGGCGCCATAACGGTCGTTGACGGATTTTGCGTGGGGAGGAAGGGTTGCCGAGATTGTTCGTCGTCGTTCCTAAATAAGGGCTATACGCGGAAGGAAATACATGCTCTCGAGTGTGTGGGGGGCGGATGGTGGGGGAGATGGGGATGGAGTCGGACCCTTGCGTGCCCTGCTGGCTGGATGCGAGTAGATTTAGGAGAGTGGTGGCGAAGTCCCGACGTCGTTTTCCCTAATCTACGGTCGACTGAAAGTGAAGGATGGTGCCCTCGGGAACTTCGCCCGCGAGCTAAACCTTTTCCGCGGGAGAGGCTGGCTGTCGCAGTCGGGAAGTCTGCAGGCTGGCGGTTTGTGTTTCGGCGGGGATGTCTGTCGTTTGCACCATGCGGGAGAGAGGGCTCCCGCCGAAGTGACACGAGCTCCCAAGATTGCGAAGATTTCGATATCGATAGTCGATATTGTGTATTTTTATTGAGCTATTTTAAGTGATGAAAGTGGATGAAACAAATAATCTTAGATTGTTTCGTGTTTGCGAAAAATTCGACGTACGTGTCACGTGGATCTCCCAAGGAATGAAAGCTAGGAAGCATTTAAGGCATCTTAAATATATAGCTGCGTGACGAGTTATTTTATATTGTTGTTTTGACTGTTTAACTTTCTAGTGATGTGTCAAAGTCGGACTGTCACCGGCCGTGCATGTTTGGGTTTTTCGGTTTACGAAGGTTTCCATGCATGCAGAGCTGCTATACTGTCGGGAAGCACGATATGTTGGTAGCCAGTGGGTCGACGTGCGTGAACCCGCATGGCTTATGCTTTGGAGTTGTTTGACTTGGGAGGCATATTAAACCTGGTGGACGCTACAGACTACATGAGGTTTTCGGAGCCCGATTTAATATTGAGCACTTATTGCGTGACAGTTTTCATTCGAAGCATGCTAATTGGCAAGATAAACATAGAATGAATTGGTGCTGGCTGTAAAAACAATTTAAACATATATGTACTGAAATGAGTCGCACCCTATCGAGGGCAGGCTTCGTACCAGGTCCTCTCGTGGGTCCGGGTCACGATGTAAGATGTCCGGGTACGAATCTTCGTGGGTCAGGGACTGCGGTCAGTCCTCCGGAGTTGAGGGATTAGGTAGTGCATTTTTATGGCAACGAAACTATACTCCGTCTCAATTTAAGTTTGACCGCTACCAAACCTAATGTGGCCAATCAATGCCTAATCACGGCGCTTTTTGGCAACTTATGCGAATGTTACCGCCCCCAAAAAAGGTCCAATCAAACGCGAGAAATGCGTCATGACATCGCGTCTTACGTCTGTGAGTTTGCGTTTGTGTTGCAACTGTAACTTTGGGCCGCGCTCAGATTTAAGATTTTCGAAATACGTTCTTAAGCGACAAAGCTAAGCCATTTTATAAGTCCAGCGTTATAAGAAGTGGTTTTGTTATCGCATAGCTAATCAGGAAATCCAAACTTCCAGCACCGTGCACACTTTCGAGAACGTCAGCAGCTAGTATACAGAGGCGTTGTTCCTCAATGATTGGAGGCCGACAGGGCAGCGTGGGTGTCTCTCGTCTCGTGGCGATTAAGTAACCGGGGCCCTCGCCCGGTTCCGGAGGAGCGTGGCCCGTTTGTTTGAGCGGGGAACACAGAGAACCATTTGTCCAAACACCGGGAGAAAGGGGTCCCCCGCTGCGCTGTTGACCCAGGCGTCGATTTCCGCTCTTGTCCCGGCTCTGGGCACGAGGTTGCTTCAGCCGGTGGACGAAGACGCACTCGCCTCGACGCACATGGGAACGGGGCCGTATACTTGAACGCGATAGAGCAGCTCGCGAAACAAAATAGTTTCGCTGGTCTGCCATACAAGCGGCGACTAAAAGCGTCGCTGCATGCTCCCGCTGAGAGCTCGCCGTGGCGTCACAAAAAGGGATTGTCCTTCCACTTGTGTTTTTGCTTTAAATGTTTCAGGTGCAATGCCGGGCTTCCTTAACGGGGACGGATTTTTCGGTGGTTTATTGAGGTACCCGGACTGAATATATTCTTGGAATACCATGGCTTTACTTTTTTCTGCATTATATTTAGTATGTAATGAAGGTTATGCAAAAACCAACATTCAGACTACCCAGCGCTTCCCAATCGGTTGACTTATCATACACGTTGTAGAGCTTGCAGATCGAGTAGGCAGTCTAAAAACACAGTATGTCGCGCTTTTATCGATTCGTTCTGCTTGTCTGAGCTCTCCGGCATACTTTTCATACCGTAAAACGTCTAACCTGTCGGGAATACAGTGTTCCGCCCAAATGACAACATTTTCAGTGTAAACATATATAAAGCCTTCAAGCTTAAAAAGAAAAAAAAATCCGGCGAAGGTTAAATTTGAAGATTAAATAACTTCGCGCTAAAACAAATTATTCTGACCTATAATATGGGTGACCAGTTCAGATGTGCATATAGATGCGTGAAACGTACTCTGGCGCCAAATCAACGACTATCAAAATTTCGCTTTCAACTGCCAATGCAACTGGCGCTGTTCAGGAAACAATTAACATTGTCGTGCACGAAAAGCACTCTTTTGAATTGGGTTCACAACCACACCTCTCAACCGGCGTTCGCGGAAGCGTATATATATATATTATGTGGCTCTGGCGGGACAGAGGGGCCACCGCTCGTGCATTATACAGCAAACAAAACCCCCAGTAGAAATCTACCAAACCGCGCATATACATCGATAAATATCCACCGGTAACAGAAAAGCGAAATCGACGCTTACACTCCATGACATTTGACAGCCTAAAGCCGAAGTCGCGCCGATCATATGCGGAGCGCAAGCTCGTCTGCTTCTTGCAGAGAGGTCGCGATGATGTCCGAACACCGAGCTCTTATTGGCTGACTGAAAAAACAAAATAGTGGGTAGACCGTGAGGCGTCTAGCATTGAGGTCTACCCACTATCCTTTCAATCTAAGCCAATCAGAGCTCGGCGTCGCTCTGACGTCACCGCAACTCCTGCGCAAGAAGCAAACGACTTGCTCTCCGAATACACAACGTACACAAAAGACAGGGTTTTCGCCGATGAGAGTATTATCTGCGGACATGCCTTAAGCATATTCGAAGCCTCTTTGCTTCGTACATGCTTCGAAGATGTCTGCAGAGAGTTTTTGTATGGCCAACGTGACAGGCGAGGACCGTCAAACAAGGAAGAAACAGGCCTCAGACAGTAGAGGATTTTATAGGAAACCGTTATTGCACATCCGATACGGTATACAATGGGCCCACCGGTATGAACTGCGCATGCGCTGTACCGCAGAAGACTCCTACATTCGCTTTTCGTATACCGGAAGGCCCATCGTACCGCATCGGATGTGCAAAAACGGTTTCCCAAAACTCTCTACTGTCTGCAGACTGTCTTTTTGTAGTATTAGCAACGTGACCGCGGCTTTAAAGATGTAAAAAGGTTGTTCCAGAGGCTTACGCACAAGGCTTACACCCTTTCGGCAGCTTTATTATGAGCGATACAGTACCTCATTTTACGATTAAAAAGTCGTAAAATAGGATCCTGTTGCATGGAGCACCATGCATTTCTGAAGGATGTAGAAAAGGCGTGAGAAAAGGTGCTTTGGCAAAATGAAAACACTCTTCGTTAATTTTTTTAAAGGCTGTTTGCTGCACTGACACGCGCGCTCACTCACTGGATGTGTCGCAGACCTCTTCATAATGTCTCGCAAAGAGGAAGAGCGGAATGAAGAGAAAATATAGCTGAACAGAATCGGCGACGTGTTGAGTATGGCCGAGACGCCGGAGGAGAGAAAGCGATATTTTTGGGACAGACAAGCAAGACTTCATAGCAGACGAGCAATGTTATCTCGTTTTAACCTATTGTCTGTGGCGATTCAGCGCAGGAACAAACAGCTCCGTGTGTTTTCATTCCTTGTGATTCACGACATCCTCATTTAAAGCTTAAAACAACTATAGCTTGCCCCGGACGCGTCTCTGCAAGAGGTTAAGCAAGCGGGGGCGCTACACGTGTGCAGGAAACGACAGCGTGGAGCCAGCTCCGAACAGGGTCAGCAGCACCCAAGCCAGGCTCGCATGCAGTCAGCGCAATGCAGCCGATCAGCAGAGCCTGCGCAGACGTGCGTGCCTCCGATGCCAGAGGTCCCGGTGAGCCACGGGATGCTCTATCAAAGCCAGAGCCGTTACAAAGGAGCGGAGCGTCACTTCCATGGCCGGCGACCATTTATAAACCTGGCATCTGTCGAGAGAAACGCTTGCACGCTTGCACGCCCGTGGTCCGGTCCCGCGGGTATACATACAGTGTGCGCGTTGGGGTGCTGTGCGGTAAGACGCGCATGCGCAAAAGGACGAAACTGTTCCGTGCTCGCTCGCTCGCTCGCGGCTGACTGTCGGGGTCAGGCGCTTTGCATTCGCGTTGGCTTTTGATTCTGCTTTCTGCGAAGGAGACAAATGCGTGTTGAAAATACTAATGAGCTCGCCCGACGTCTTGTGGGGTACACACGTCCCGGCGGAGACGAAAACGGATGGGCAAGTGCCGAGTGTCTGGTTAGGAAAGTTTCGCGCTGAGGCTTGTATAACCCCGCGCGCGATGGTCTTGGGCGATAGGGCGGGCTTCGACTGGAGGATTGTGGTCCCGTCGCTTCGAGGTTTCGAAGGCCGAGACGGCCGGCCGGCTGTGGGGGCCTCTGGGCTGCCTGCATGCGCGCTGGCGGTCGTTGCGTGGTCGGCTATCGTTGGATGTGTATGGATGGAGGATGGGACTGCTCTGATAGATGGGATGCTACTGCTGCGGCTGAGACGAAGGAAGAGAAATGGAGGAGCAAACTGAAGACACTTTAGGGTGGTTTGATTTATGGTACGATCAGCGCGCTCCGAGCGAGAAACGCGAGCGATTGGACCTCTGGTTTGAAGAGAGGGCGAAGAATGCTGGATGTTTGCCAGCAGGTTTCGGGAGGTTTTAATCGATGAATTATACGCGTAACGGGCGTATTATTCTACGAGCATTTTACTTAATCGTATAAGCTTTTCAATCTTGTCAGGTTTCTCGCGCTGTGGAGGCTAACGTAATGATTCCTTGATGCTTGACTCATCTGGGCATCCTCTCCTTTTTTCGATGGCAGGGATAATTGTCAAATTAAGCTTGCATAGCAATTAGAAGGTCTCTTAAGTTTTCTTCATATCGGTTCTGACGTTTTTTTTGCATTTCTTTTTTAACAAACTGCATTTGATCGAGGAACTTAGGTAATTATAGAATATTAGTATTATAAGCGTCTTTATTATAACGAACTTAGTATCTCGCGAATCTTACAAAGTGTGGAATTTTGAAATATTTCGCGAGTACAAAATTTTACGATTCTAAAATGTGCTGTTTTTTTCGCAAATAGTCTCAAAATAGAAGCGCGCCACAATTCTCAAAATGAGTTTCAAAACCCGAATTATTTCATAGCAATTTTTTAGGGAAATGTGTTTTTTTTCGCTACATATACTTGTCCTCCTATCCAGTCACTTTAAAAATATCTTGTTTTAGCTTCGTGTACTTGAATAAGCTCAACAACCTAAAGTATCTAACTCAAATACGAGGAAACTTTGATAAACGAACACGACATGGAGAACTATTCTTCGGCTCAAGTTCCTCACTTGAGTGTGAATCTTCTGCGATACTAACAAGGTGTTAAGAGAAGCATTTAATCTGCTGGGATTTGGTCTTTGCTAAATTAAACTCCTACTTTGCGGCACGTTATTCTAACGCCCCACCATCAGTGCTGTTTTATTGGTGCGCTGTCCTGACAATGTGCAGTTTTGTCGCGTGCTATTTTGTAGCGAGCAGTTTTGTCACATGCTGCAATGTGGCATGCTGCTTTGTGGCGTGCTGTTAGACGTACTGTTTTGTGGCGTGCTGTTTTGTCGCATGCTGATTTATCGCGTATTGTTCGTCGCATACCTGTCGTGCACTGTTTTGTCGCGCACTGTTTTGTCGCGTGCTGTTTTGTCACGTTCTTCAAATGATACCATATATCTAAAATAATATGCCTCTTTCTTCAATGTAGTTTTACACCGCAAACAAAATTTAGCTAGCGAATTACTGGAGTCTACTTACTTCTCTCAGTAGACTCCATTATAAGGGAATATGAATGCTTGCTAAATAAAAGCCCAAGTTTGCCGCGAAATTCAGTATAATGAATAATCTCTCAAAGTGGATTGCAAAATTCAAATATGTTTAGATGAATAAAAAAAAAAATGCTGCTTCTAAAATTTGTATGACGTAACCCGGGACGGAAGTTGTTGGCATTCAGTATAACATATCTGTTGAGGTTTACTGCAATAGAGATGTCATCATGTTTTCAGTCATAATGTCTCATTTTCCTGAAAATCTTTTTTTTACGACTTGATGTAGTTGCTTTTCAACCGCGTGACTCTTTTGTGCGATTCTCTCTTTCCAGTGCTATAAAAAAAGCGCCGACGGCACGCAGGGATAGACGTAGAATGTTGAAATGCTAAGTTTTTTTTTAAGCATGATGCGTTCTTTTTTTTATGAAAAAAATATGAATTTTTGTAGACGACCCTTCTGAGTTGTCTGAAACTCCAATCTCAAATTTTTGGACAAACAACAATTATTATTTTTAGCAGAGGCCCTTTTAATATTATAATTATCGCTGATAACTCATAAAAATAATATTTTTCTTTTTCAAATCTGCATAACGTATGATGCAATTAAAGTTACAAGCGCGAGCTGGCCCGATCTGTTTTTAGCAAGTACAAGAATTGCCGCGTCACTAAAGGCGGATGTTTGCTTTTTTGAAACGAGACCCTAGTTGTTCATTTAGAGCCTTTTAATTAAATTATTCGACGGAAGGAAATGTAGAGACACCAAATTACTCGGAGTTAAATCAATTATATAAGCACGTACCAACTAATACGCAAATAATAAACAATTCTGGAATTCCTGGCGACCGCTCGATCGAGTGGTCTGGATGGCTGACCCATCGTTGAATTTGAGCGTCCTTTCGAGAACCCGCCGAAACTATTAGTCTAATAACTTTGGCGTGGTGATGATCAGAAAATGCCTGGCAATCCTGCCAGCTCCTTTCCGCAGCCCCAACTACCCAGAGAGCATCAACGCATTAGCCCATCTCCGGCCCTCATCCGGGCACTCTTCTCCGCTCGAGCTCTGCACAACTGTTCGAGGTCAGGAGCCGGCGCGGAATGAAGAAAGACAAAGCGGGACAATGTTTGCAGTCGAGTGCTTGTATACGTAAGCGCGGGCCAAGTTAAACAAGGGTATTAATGGATTCCGGGGATTTGGTTCCCGCTGCGCGCTGGAGGCCGCCCTATACGCGGCCTTAACCACACAAGAACGCTGATGCCTGTTCTTTTTTGTACGCGTCGGTGCCGCTGCGCATTACCACTGCTGAGTTTCATCCAGACAGCCCCCACGCTTTCCTGTCTCTCGTGCGAGCGTATACTGACGTGTTTCTACGCCACGGTTTAGGCAACAGCGAAATAACGCGTCACTAAATAGCTGTGACTTAAACTGGAGTCTCTTTGTTTTGATAGCGCCGTGACGTCACCAACAGGGGTGCACTGTGCGGAGTTAACGAGCGTGGGAGACGAGAAGGTGAGGGCCTTGGAACTGTGGCGTCCTTAGCATGTTCTGTTTGCGACCGTGCGGAGAGACGACGGAAGCGGCAGATAGAACGAAAGAGATAAAAGAATCTCGTGGGGCAATACATAGACTAGTGTGTGTATGTATAGACCGTACAGTCCCACCGTTTGATCACATTTGCGAGTGAAAAGCGATGAAGGTATTACAATTTTGGAGTTATTCAATGCTTGACACGAATACGACATCGGCGTTTTTACACATTTCTCTAGAACAGCTCATACTATCGAAAATAAAATTGCCCCTCTTAGGGTTGAACCCCGCAGAATAACATTTTCTTGCACTAATCTTTTTTTTATCACAGCCTTTTAGTTATGTGAGAAACAAAAACAGAGAAAGCGGAGATTGCTTGTTTGTGCAAACTTTGTAGCTCTCTGTACAGAACTTTTTGAAAGAAAACCCACGCATCTATATTGGGTCACTGAGAGAAAATGAAACCCGAATTTGTTCGGCCCACATAAATAAACTAGCCCGTACGCATCGCAGAAAGCTGAAACTCCCTGAGAATGTGACGCATAGCGGTTGTGATAGATTTAAAAGTTTGAGACCCTGACGTACATCTAAGCCACCGTCATAATAAGTCTAATATTCGTAAAACCAAGAAATGGCATCGTGCGTGCCTGTAGATTTTATTTCTATGAAAAAGAAAAAAAAGTGTGTCAGCAAGGATCTTATTATTTTTTTTTCCATTGACAAGCTTTTTCTCACTGAAATATATGCTACAGAGGACCTCCATTCTATTTCTTGGGTTGACGAATACTATACTCGGGTGGAGAGAGGCTCGTGTAATAAATTTTATTTTTCTGATTTAGCTTTTTGTTCAGACAGCGTCATGTTCTTCAACTTGCGCATTATATTACGACCACTCACACTCGCACGAATTTTCAGCTCTCTGCGATTACTAGTTTATTTATCGGGGCCGAAAAACCCTGTTTACTTTTCTCTCACTGACCCGGTCATGGGTCTCACCAGTCACTGCAATCCACGAGGCACGGATAAAGGTCAGGCGTGAAACTGCAACCTAGGCTGGGATATGGAGCCCACGGGCGTCATGCAAAGTTGTAAGCCATAATTTCTTAGCTACAATTTTGTCAATACATTGACAATCAATGGGCGTCTTGCACGCGGTAGTGAGTGGTGCTTAGAGAAAAAGTTGAACAACGGACTTTGTCAATTAAAAGCTCGTTTATATCTACTGCACGGGTTTTCAAGCTGTGTTCCTAGGAACTCAGGTGTTCCCCAGAGTATACCCTTAAGGGTTGCCAAACTCACAAATTTCCTCAAGCCTCTCTGCTTCTGTTTAGACAGAGCGTCTGTTTTCAGGACGCGCCGCAGCTCTGTAGTGCGCGCCGTTTCCGGCATTCGAGTACAGGCTGTCCGGCTGTGCAAGAGCACTATGTGGTCTTGAGGAGATAAAACTTCAGTTTCATTCGAAATCTCGAACTACTTCGTAAAGGGGCTGAACGGCAAAGAGCTAAGAGGCACAGGGGTTTGCCTTTATAGCTTGTCAAGGTTCCTTCAGGACAACGAGTCATGGTACCCGGACTCCTTTTATTTTGTTTTTGGATCTTTAGGAATTGGGAGAACAGTAAAATAAACTTCGAATTTCAGATAATTTTTGAATCTAACAAATAAAAACTGCGATAAACGCCAAATTTCAGCGAAAAATAAACTCCGAAAGACACCCTCCGAATTTCACTAAGAATAAACTCCGAAAATACGTAATCCTATATAGCTCACAGCACAGGGACTTGCCTGCTGCTTCGCTTGAGCCAACGGTTAGAAGCCTCGAAGTTAGCCTAATGATGTCACAAACTGTACACAGTCGCTGCCATATCGATCGCGAAGGCTTGAAATCTGCGTTTGCGTTAACACTTGGTTAAGGAGGGCAGGTCCTAAAACTCTTGTGCACACACCAGCACATCCCACTGCGCTGCGCCAAATTTCTGGGGCTTAAGGAACGTATATTCAAACGAAAATTTTAAATTAATCGCATCTAGATGACGATGAAAAAAATATATTTTTAGAACAAGATATATGGCATGATTTTTGTGGGATTGGGCAAAGTGACGGCGAGATATGGAACCTTATCCGAGTGAGAAAAAAAAGGTGTGTCGGTGTGTGTGTGTGGGGGGGGGGGGATGGAACGACATTGTAGCAGAACGGATGGGTCAGACAAAGCGAGCTCCTTTAAAGAATCGGCGAATTAGCTCGCGCTTTTGCGCTTATCAGCGTGCGCCGGTTCGCCTACCCTTTAAAGGAGTTCATTCTGAAGGTCTTTAACGTGCCCGTCTGACCCAGAATACCATTCTTACTATTCCTACTGCTATTTTGTAAACATAAAAGCATAAAAGGATGTTTGACATATTTTTTTAGTGGGTGTCTGCGTTTTAACCCCGAGTATATCTAATCTCAACCGGATTATTACATGACTCGCTTTGAGATTGGCTGGTGACTTTTTATCGGGCAACACTGCAATTTGTTCTCGCAGCGATAGGAAGTCCCATGTTCTCACCATACGGTGCTCTTCAAAGTTCTTACGTTGTTGATGGCTTTGAAAGTCGGAGTCTGTCCTTGAAGCTTCAAATAATAAAAATTGACTATCGCGCGCGGTACTTTTTCAGCATCAAGAAAATCCGATCGAGAAACACAGTAAAGACCAAAGAGTATCTCTCGGATTCTAACAATGTTAAAAGGTCTCAACCTGTGCCGCTGTTTTCAATGCACAGGATCTGTCTTTATCTTTAACTAATGCAAGCTTCTCCCCGTCCCTTGCAAGTTTTGTTGTTGTTTTTCCTGAAAATGTGTGGCCATAACAAGCTAAAAAATATTTGTCGAAGCTGGTAGAGAAAATGTAAAAGGAACACCCGAGACCCTGCAGAGTGGTAGCTTCAGTGCTTCAGCTTCTTGTCTTATCAATGTTTGCTGCCACTTGGAGCCTTCAACAAAGTTTGTTTGATTTAGACGTCGTGTGTGTGTGTGTGTGTGTGTGTGTGTGTGTGTGCGTGCGTGCGTGTGTGTGTGTGTGTGTGTGTGTGTGTGTGTGTGTGTGTGTGTGGTGTGTTTCAAGATTTCCTTCCCCAGTCTCAGATGTTTTAACAAAATGGTGTGTGTGTGTTTTGTTTATTTATGTTTCTTCGCTGTCCTTAATTTTCTTATTATTTAAAGTTAACCAGCTCTCCCTCGTTGTTAGCGTTCTGACTGCCAGATTATGTTCTTATTGTTCTTTCTCATTTCAGGGATACAGTTTTTTTTGCTGTTCTCCTGCCGGGCAAACGCCGCGACCGGCCGGAAATCCTGCCATGTTTGTGCGCGCGACCCAATCAATACGGCGCGTTAAGATGCCACCTCGGGATTGGACCGTTGTTTGTCGCTACAAGGGGGCGTCCGACGCCAACGAGGCCCTGCGTGCCTCGCTCGGGCCGTGCGTGCCCGCCTGCATGTGCCCAGCGGAAGTCTATTCATGTTTCCCGTGCAGCCGCCTCCGGCGCCATGCGCTCCGACGGCGTGTCGCGTTGGCGTGCGTGGGCGCGTGCCTACCATCCGCCCGCTTGCGGCTTGCCGTGGAGTCACACTTGCGTGCGCTGTATGCACGCCTAGTTGGACCCGCCATCCTCCGAGGACTGCTGGGCGAGGGAACTGTTTATTATCGCCGACGGGTGCGGTACGTGCGTGCATGCTGAGGTGCGCACGCCGTACGCGATTTGCAAGGTCTAATCAACGCCTCGCTAACGAATGGCTCCTTTTGTTTTCGCAGCGAGTGAGTCGTAAGCTCTGTGATGGCTGCGTTGCTTCTTCATGGAGGGCGACCGGAATCTGTATGGCTCTGTTGCCTTTGTCTGAGGATCTCGACGCCCAAAACTTTTCCGCCGAGCTCGCACAGGGCTCATCACTGAGTCTTGAAGGCTGAAAGTTCCAGTTCTCACATGCAGCGATGTAGCACTGCTCACGTGTCGTCAGCTACTTATCGTCTGCCATGAGCAACAGTTTTGACGGTGCGATACAAAGCTGGTGAACGCTCCCGTCAGCACGCGCTTAGCGCGAGGTCAGCGTATATGCTTGTAGCGCTTCGCTGCATGTGTGAACAGGCCTTTAGGCGAGTGAGTATATAAAACCCAGAAAACGTCGTGACACAGAAATGCGATATCTTGGTTTGCGATCGGATCCCTGCGGTCACTGCCTAAAACATTAATTGGATCCCATATTCTGCCAAAGAGCTGCCGAGCTATAGCGTAGCGTTAGCACAAGCTATCGCCCAGAGTAAGTCTTGTCTTGTACGACATCATGCTTGTGGTAGTCTGTTGTAGCGCTATGCTAAAACTCTCGACTATCACCATGTTTCAGAAATAGCGGTGGATTGACCCTTCGCGTGATGAAAGAAATGAACTTGTGAGAATTATTACTTATTGCTGTACGCGTCCTGTGTTTTATTAACATTTTGTTGCAATCGAAGGGTGGCGGCTTGGTGTCCGTCAGTTTACACTCCTCAACACTGAAGACACCGTCTTCGACTGCGCGCTCGTGTGCTATCAGTCCGATGTGTATTCTGAGACATAAATCGTAGCTCATATTGAATGTCACATTTTCAGTGTCGTAGAAAGATACACTATTGCGTAACACTCCTCAACGTTGAAGCAGAGAAGTTCTGAAAGATGATTAAAATAGAAATCGGCTAAACATACATTGGACAACGTCCTGGTACTTCCTCCAATAGCCTTTGTCAGCCAAAATTGTCCAAGCATTAGAGGAAGGGGAAAACGTTTATTGAAACATCCTGCTTAGTCTAAGCTTAGGATTTTAACAAATTAACTGGAGGGGAAAACGATGTTGAAGTTGATCGATCGTCATCAGTAATCAACAATGACACCTCGATTATAGAGTCAGTACAAACTTCAAAAGCGCAGAGGGTGGCACGTCACGTGCATCTTTCCATCTCTCCGCGCGCCCAATGGGATGGCAGCATTTGCCGATAAGAAAACCAATGAGCATACCAAGAAACAAGAAGCGCGGACGTAATGAATCACACCCCGCGTTTCTTAACGTGTCAGTAACTGCAGAAACATTCGCGGCTCTTATGCAATAATATATGATGCTGTAAGCTTGTGTGTACGCATCATAAAGATGACCTGCTTCCGACGAGACATTCTCTTAAGTTATCGCATGTGCATCGGGTGTATAGTTCTACAATATCTTAGCCTTCCTAAATAACCGGATGTGCCCAGAAACAACGCATAAAGGCACATGGGCATGTGCGCACATCTAATAATAAAATTAGGACTTAAAAGCAAAAGAAAAAATGAAAGAACGCGTTTGCAACTCTACGAAGGCAGGTGCCAGCGGGCGAAACGCTGAGACGACGAAATGCCGACTGCCGAACAAACATATCAAATTGCAGCCACTCCGAGACTAAATAGTCGCTTTGCGTGGCGACTGGATGCATGGAGTCGCTCCTATAGTTCAGGACGTTTCTCTGCCTCTCGACCGTAATTTGGTTAAACTCGAAACGCAACGCGGGGCGACATGACGGATGGCGAAGTAATGGCGTAATGGAGAACGAATTAAGTTAGCGTGTCGGGCTTTCGTCCCTTTGCCAAAGCGACCGCTCTCCGCCAGCAACCGAACCGAGCGTGTGCAAAAAGGGGAATGGTAAAAAAAGAAAGAAGAAGAAAACAAAGAAGGCAGCACTGTAGAAGGCCACTCGCTCGCTTTAGGCTGTTTCCAAAAGGAAAGACCAACGAACCCTTGGGAGTCCTTGCCTTCGGTGACTGTCTTTCTTCCCCGTAGTATTACCGGGATAATTTTTGCGTGCGGCGGAGCTTAGAATGCACCAGGGAGGACGCACGGGAGGCTCCGCAAGAGCTTCCAGAGACCTGCTATTATATAAATTACAGCTTGCCAGAAACAGAGGGAACTGCGTCTCCCACTGGCTGGTCTTACTCCCATCCACGGCACGATGTCAAAGACGCCTATGCGTTAGTTTATATGTCTATTGCAATTCGAATCGTCACTGCCTTTTGGGGTATACACTAGCACCGACGGCCAATCAACGTCCGTCGCTGAGAGTCGAGATCCCCGCCAATTGGGCTGCGCAATGGCATTTTATTTTGTCCAACTGAAGTGAGTTTTAGATTTTTGTTTGTCTTAAATTGTTTTATCTCAACGGCCTCTCTCACCCATTACCGACGACTGCAAGAGTTTGTTGTGCTCTCTATCAAAATGATTACATTTTACTTGTATGCGTGCGTTTGAATCAGCCGGGAAATGTCTTCTTTGAAGCATGTTTTGCAGAATGGTGACTGCCTTGAGCATACAAACTATAATCACTGAGGAATTGGGAACCATTATAGTTCCTTGATTCAGCGAGTGCGTGTGACAGCATGCTACCGCTGAGGAGACACCGCGACACTGCATTAGCTTCAATGTGCAAAATACGCAACCAAAAAAATAACAAACGCTAGTGTTTGAAGACCCACGTTGAGGACGTTATGTTCGGAAGAAAGATGTTTTCCTTATCAGAAAGTTCTCGACTATCAACAGATTAGGCAGCGCGGTACAGTGTTTTTTTAACTATCAATCGGATGACAGAGCTTAGCCTATATGCGAAGCTTGCTATTGTATTTCCGTGAACAGTACTCAAGAAGAGAAGCGCGTTCCAAAAGAAAAATAGCGATCGCTAATACTCCACTGAACAGCTTTAGTATTCAGGATTTGTTCATTGGAACAGAACCTCCTAGCTGTAAACCCATTTGCAAGTGCGGTACAGTGTATCCGGTTCTTTGAACCGAGTTGAGCTAAAGGTAAGCATTTAACTTGTAAACTAACATACTTCACAAAATGCCGTGCATAAGAACTATGATTTGTCTTAATTTAATTTATTATAAATTCAAGAATAAGATTATTGCAAGTTCAGCACTGAAATAGGAAACCCTCATATGGTCTGAAAACAATCACGAATTATTAAACTTATAAACGAGTTAGATTCAGCAGATGCTCCAGATGCATGCCGGACGCAAATCATTGCGCGAAGAATGCCTGCAAAGTCGCTTTGTTCTCTTCGGTACACCCTAAGAGCATAACCAAAGCATAACCTCGAGTTTTCGAACATTATTTTACGTTTTCTTTCGTCACTAACGACGCATCTGTAGATCATTATATGTGCTGCCCTTTTCTTTAGAAAATCGCGGACATTAAAAACAAAACAAAAAGCAATGTTCACCTGCTGAATGAATGTCATTTCTTACTAGCCGAAGGTACGTAACTTGTCTGGTCTAACGTCGCTGCAGCCTAAGGCAAGAAATAACCGGCACAAGTCCATAAAAAGGCAGGTGATTCGTCGTTGAGAACACAATGCCAACGAATTCAAGTAAGTTGTCGCTGTTGACACCTCACAAAAGGGTTCGTAAACCGATCGTTCTTCACACTGAGAAACACACACGCGCGAACGCGTCAAAGGCAATGTTCAATATATTAAATAAAAATATAAAAAAGAGATAGAGAAAGAGAGAGAGATGAAAGAGTGAAATAAAGAAAGGCGGAAGAAAGGCCAACCTCACTCTACATCGTGATATCTCAGAAGAGTGCGTGCACATCTTTTCTTCAGACGCCTTCATGCGAAACCGGCTTGGCCGGAGTTACATGGGGACAAGGTATCGAACGTTTTCTGTCGGTGGTTCGCCACGTCCGCCATTGTGTGCTAATGATGTAAAAACCGCAGAATGATCTAGTTTCTCGCGCGAACACCCGAACTTGTCTTTTATGAATGCACACCGGCTCCCCTCCCCCTTTCCAAACCTGGTAAATAATGATAAAAAAAAAGTCGGCTATAGTTACCTTCGAACCGCAACAAGGGGTGATTGAAATTAATGGACGTTGCTCGCAGGGGGTCTAGCGCCCGTGTCTCGAGGAGGCAGTCCTCGAGGAGGTAGTACCTTCAATGGCACGCCTGCACGCTCCTTGAAGAGCACCGAGGTGTCTTCAGGCACGCTTGTTGTCTCGGAATGGGAGGTGGAACGCGAGGCGATTGAACACGGGAGCCGAGGAGGAAAAGGGGGGGGGCCTTAAAGGTCCATTAATATTCTTCTCTGACAGCCGAACATTAGAAACATCCCGTAATAGATTTAGAGCTGTGAAATTCACTTTTCAAAATAAGTAAAGAAGGTAGGCAAGAAATAATAGAGAAAAAGCGAGCCAACACGGAGAGTCGGGTGGCCGCCTGTGGGAGTAATCGTTTTTTCAAGTTGAGGTGTCGCTCGAGGCGACTTCTTTCTTCCGGCGAGCGCGAGCTTAGAAAGTGTCAGGTTTATCGAAGCTGGTTTGCCTCTCTCGGTATACGGTGACTGCTAACTTCTCGAATTATATTTTGCGAAGAAATGCGCGAGTAGTGCAGATAATCGCTAATGAATGCAACTTGTTCTGCGCTGCAGGACCCACGCTCGAATGTCATGCATTCACGGGCTTGAACTGCGTTGGTCTCATTCGATGCCTTTTTCTGTTTTTTTTATATGCGTTTCGGGTGAGGCGATTGATCTTATCTATACGCGGCTCGGCACGCGGTGTGTGGGCCAGCCGTGAATGTCCTCGGAGAAGGCGACAAATATTGAATACGAGGAACACGGGTGCTTGCGTTCGGTTGATGTTTATAGCAGCTATTCATACTTGAAAGTTCGTGCTTAAGTTAGAAGGCTAAGTGCTTCGCAACTGCTGAATAAAACGAGAAAAAATATTTCGTTTTATTTTAAGTTTGACAATAGCCGATGCTACATCCGATGTAGCCAATCAAGCTGCACCAAAAATGCATGGTCAGAGCACTCATTCTCGTTGGGGCAGATGCGGCTCAATTTTTGGCCATCTTTTGCGCCCGTAGATTTGAGGAAGCGCACGCCCCGTGGAGCGCCTCCAGCCCCGCCGAACTTGATCCATAGAATTTGACGGGGCTCGGCGGAAGTCGACAGAAGCGCGTTACGTCATTTCCTTCCACTCGGTGGTGCGCATGCGCGGCGAGATCGCCGGCCCGGCCGGACCAGCGACACGGGGTTGTGACGGCTCGAACAAATTACTATACCTCGCGTAAATCAGGGGTGCAACGGTAGGACTGGAGCGTGGCAAATCGTAAGCCCTGACATGTGTGATCCTGAGAGAAAGAACGAAAAAGGAACGACGGAAAATCGGAAGGAAGCAGATGCGAGGTTAGATGTGTCCATTTGGCCGCAACTGATTGTTTACCCTTTACACTGCCTGCCGCCGGCGTTTTCTCGTGCAATAAAGCAAGAACAGACTATAAGAAACTACTGTGAAAGTCAGGCACGTAGCCAGGATTTTGTTTCGGGAAGGGGGGGGGGCGCCCATGACAAAATGCTGTATGAGGGGAGGGGGAGAGGAGGCCCCAGCAAAATGGAAGATTTCGGGGGGGGGGGACCCGGCCCCATGGGCCTCCCCTGGTTACGTGCCTGGTGCAAGTGATGGTTTGCTACCTCTTTTTCTTTATTAAATTCTTACCAGCAATCTGAGCTCCACCGATGGCGTTCGCTGTGTGCCCCGTCGCTCCGAGGTGGCCGAGAGGTATGTGACGTTGGCGAACGCCGGATGTCTTTAGTGTATCTATGTACCTGTGTATTTGTGACATGGGCTCGGTGGTACGTACGGATAGCGCGTCCGGTCCATGTCGCGTGTTGTTTCCGCAGCTGAACAGTGAGTGGCCGTCGGAAAGCTCAGCCGGCTGAGGCGTTGGTCGGCTTGTCAATTTCGAGCAGCGGCCATTCTGAACGGCCGACCGTCTCCGGCGAGTCGCTCGAAGAATGCGAGTCCATCTTCCTCTCGTCGGTTTGAAGAGGGTCCCACGGGGCGGACTTTTTTCCCTCCCTCGCGAATTTCGGAAACCACTCCGGATCTACCAGCGGAACTCACACCGCTAGTAAAAAAGTTTTAAATCATGCGTCTTAGTCTCAATTAAACGCAGTCATCCTAGCGCGTGCACAGTACGCAAGCACAAGCCCATCGTAACTTCACGTACGTTTTGATTACAATACCTGCAACGCCAATTTTCTTACGAAGAGCTACAAATCACGTCAAATTTCAGAAAATAATGCATAAGCAGGTAATAATTCGGTAGTCTGCAATATGATAGAGTCCCGAACATGTTTGAGCGCCTAATTCCGTGCGCAGCAGGCCAATCGACACCATCTACGGAATCTTAGCTGATACGACGACGGCGAAGTCTGCAAACTAGTCTTATTCACGTGCAATATTACTCTAACATCCTACTGGTGATTCACGAGTCACGACAAAGTTGTAGGTGAAGCTGGACCTTTTTAAATAACTAAAAAGCAGCATAGCGGTTTTTATTTTTATTCCGCTGCACTAATTTCCATTTCTTATATGCCCGCATTATTGTAGTCCTTGTAGAACTAAAATATTGTATTTAAGAGAAATAATATAGGCGCACTTTGGTCACTTGTAAGCTGATAAGGCTAGCGAAAGCTGCCACCACACCCGCCATCCGGCTAGCTTATGGCGACCGGAAATTATCCCTGGAATTCTGCAGACCAAGCTAGCGGTGCGCATGTTCGTAAGTAGCGTCTCCCTCCGCTATAGGAAATTAACAGACCAACGCCTAGACTTGGCGTTGTCTTCATGACCTTTGCTTTTCGCATACTTGTATATGCCTCGGACGTTTCTCTAGTAGTTTTAGTAACCAGTCATTAAAAAAGCGTGTTTTCTTTTCAGTTATAATAGCCGATAGAAAGAAGACGAAGATTTAGGCAGACGAGCACAGGACGGAAGAGTATGAAACAAATGATAAGGCTACTCGAGGGCGTCGCTGTGACATTCGGGCCACAACCTGAACCACGTGACATAAAGGGGTCAAAGTCAAATTTGGAAATGTGTGTGCTGATACCAACGACGAGCATCTGGCACGCCCCATGGCGAAATACTGATGAATATTATGAACCACCTGGGAATCCTCTGACGTAAAATCTCGATTACTCGACACCCTAATAAACCCACCAACTGGGGATCCGTACATAGGCACAGCGTTTCGCGTCGTATACCCACCGCAGACATGACAAGGTGTGTTATAGGGAGGTTGCAGTTTCAGCTATCCCGTGCAGTGACTTCCACAACAACCGCGCACGGTGAGGACACTTGAGCACAAAGTGAATTCTCGAGAGCATAGCAATAAACCTTTTTCAAAAGTGTGTACAATCTAGTAGCTTCTGCGCCGATTATTCACAACTTTCAGCGATGGTGGTACCGCACTGCGAGAATCACACTCCCTATAGCTTCTGGATGATCGCCTTCACAACAAATGTGCTTGCCTACACCTTCCTGACGTTAAAAAAATAAAGTAAGGCAGTAATACTGCTCGTATAAAGCAAAACTATAGAATAACTTACGCGTCGCATATATGCCTCGTACTGCATGCTGTCCTAACGATCATCCAGATGACAGTCATTTTGATAGGCGACAGCGCGCCCCCTATAGGTCGTGAAAGTTGCGAATACGAGTTCGCCATGACTTGATCACGTACTCTGAGCTGTACTGGACACCGGGGCTGCACGAACGTTCGGCGTGAACTCGACTGAGCTCGGATGAAAAACGTGGGTTGCGTTAGCAATCGCCGCGATAACTCGTGTTCAATCATATGCTTCGTTCAACCCCTCCCCCCCAAAGAAAAAAAAACAAAAAAAAACATGGTGGTTGTTGAAGTTGCTTGATGGTGTTTTGAAGAAAGGGTGCATTACTGAGAGCAACCCTCAGCGCTGCAGAAATAAACACGTGGACATATCGCAAACTGGCCTGCCAACAACAAATACCACGCGTGGGTACTTTTTTGTTTCTCAGTGATCACAACTATGCATTTTACACAACGATATTTGCAACGTACAAATAATAAATACCGTCGCAAAAAAAAAAGAAGAATAGCGGGGGAAATATTTTTGCACGTTCCACTATTGTTCGAGTTTCGTTCTTTTCTTTTCGCACGTGCCTTAGCTCTTATTATTCTATGTCATTGAAGATTTACTTTTCTCTTTTTGTTGTTTTGCGTTTTTGGTGTTGATCAAAGACCGTTAATATTTGACCAAGTGTTGGCCGCAGACGCAGTGACGACAGTGGTACGTACTGTGTGGTGCATTATATTCTGGAAAGGTAGACAGAAAAAAAAAACTTCGAAAAAGCACGCCCCCCCCCTCTCCGCGCTCCCCTTCCCCTCCAAATTCATAGGAAGTTTGAAGAGACAGCCGTCCAAGCCACTGACACGAGCACACAGCCACACAGAGAAGCGTTGGCGTGAGTAGGCTACTCATCACCCATGTTCCATCTATAACAATCGCGCGACACTCCCCACAAAAAGAAAAAAAAGGCCGGTACAGGAGAAAGCACATTTTAATGAGCCCTCCGCGAAAATGCTCATTCCCATCCCTCATGATAGGAATCGCCGCACGGCCCCCGGTCGCTCTGGTCGGAGTTGGTCCTTAATCCTTTCTCGCGACTCTTCCCGCAAAAGAACGGGGAGCAGGCGAGGAGCGGGTGGGGCAAACCGAAGTGCGATAATCCATTTACGTGGCTGAGTGGTCGCCTTACAAATGATGATGAAAAGGGGTGGGTGGTAATGAGTCCGCCGCAGCTCTCTCGCGCGGCAGCGGTGCAGTGGATGCCACGCGCGGTGGAAGCTACGTGCTCGTTGGACCAATCATACGTCCATCTTTCGTCACGTGATCATGCACGCTCTCGCCCATACCCACGCGCAAAGAGGTGATGAAAGGTGATGAAAGGGAGGGGTTGATTGCTCTGGCTTGAGCGTAGCGTCCAGGGTACTGTCAACCTAGGGGTGAACAAGTATACGCAGCTACCCGGTTCGTATACGTAGTGCGTGATGAGGGATGGTTTGTTCAATTGGCGACACCGTGTCCCTGGGTCAACGCGCTTGCCTTAGGGTGTCGGGTCCGAGCGAAGGAGCTCGTCACGATCGGGGAAGTGCAGCGAAGTTGTGTGGTTTCCTGCGCACAAGCCTGGGATGTTCACTCACGATGACGGAGTCCCGGACGTCGGCTCCTCCGGGGCTCATTTGAAGGATGAGTCGGTTCGTGAGCGTGCCGATCGTGGCTAAACCCGGGATGCAATGTGGTACAGCGAGATGTTGTTTTGGGTGTTCGGGATGGGCTTGTAGTGCAAACGCGGCTTGGCCTGAATGAACAAAAAAAAAAAAGGCCGCCGGAACTTTTGTTGGGTTGTTTCTGTTTAATTGGAAGGAAATGCCGCGGTTCTTTGAACTCGGTTGTTTCGCCTTGTACGCGCGTCAGATTTGTTCGTCGGTTTTATAGTGCGCAGTAGTCGGGACTTCACGGAAACTCTAAAGCACGTCGTTTGTTCGAGACAAAAAAAAAAAAAAGGTGCAATCAGAGTGAACAGTTTGGACGACGTACTGAAATGTAAAGTGCGCGGTCGTATTCGCGCCGAAGTTTTGTTTTAGAAACTTGCCATTTATAATTCGGTCTCGCACAAGTACACGCGTACGAGAGGGAACTACTCTTTACGGGCAAGAATATGTGTGAGGGCTTCGCCCCACACCAGGCCAACTAATAACCTACGCTACTCTCATGCATGTTGTTGCCTGAAAGTAATGTTCAATAAATTCCCCCCCCCCTCCTTTTTTTTTGGTTTGAGCATTACGGTTTGGCCATAAAGTATAAACATACATTTGCCCGCAAAAGATTATTCGAATTATAAAACAGCTGACGTATTTTTTTTATTATTTTTTTGCAGTCAGAAATTATGTTTTTTGCTGAAGTGCATCTTGGCTAGTAAGCGGCGGTGCACTAAGAGCCGCGGTTCAAAATATGCTTGCCTGGTTTTCGGCCGCGGCCACCCTGCTAATACATCATAGAAAAGGCCCAATGCTTTTTTTTTTTGCGTTATAAATTGCGTGGACGATGTTTGGGAACTTAATGGCTCTCAAATTACGCATAATTCAGAAACATCTAAAATAGACTGATATCGCTAAGCTTTCAACGCTTGCGTTACGCCGCCATAACTGTATAGTTTATAAGAGGCAGGCACCAGTGGACGAGACAGTTCGTGCCAACTCGTGCTCTGCAGCTCACGTAGATCCCTGCAGCGGGGTTGTCGCGCGTGCAGAAAGACTACAGATCCCACGATGCATCGCGGCAGCGGTGGTGTGATGAGACTGGCTGTGAGATCGGTATATTGAGAGGATATATGCCCTATTGATTTCACTCTCTTAGCGGGTAAACTATGCACACGGATTTCAGAACTTATTTCTTTTCAGCAGCGTCGCGGAAAGAACGATGACCGAGTGTGCACCTAGTTAGAACATTTGGGTCAAGAGACTATAGGGGTTTACGCATCGGTGGTTGATATACAGTTGCCGGCAGAACCACGCGTTCTAGTCGTCGATAATAGTATGCGGGCCAAGTTGCTCTTTGTTAGACAACCGAACAAACAGGTTCCTTCAAAAACCATCCATGTGAGCACGACGTTTGACCACGCCTCCCAAGCGCTCTTGCATTCCCAAGGAGCAGAGTGGAAGTATACAAACCTCCCTCCTTTCCCTACCCCACTCACGCAATACTCCTTTACTTTTGCAGTGTGAGAAAAAAAATCAAGGTCGGACCGAATAGAAACATTTTGTTATAATATCTGTGCGTGTCCAAATAAAGTTGTAAAAAAAATATATATATATATATACCAGGGTGTCGAACCGGAACCGAACCGAACCGAAAACCGGAACCGAACCGGTATTTTTTCCGGAACTGAACCCGAACCCGAACCGTTATATTGTTATCGCGATGAACCCGAACCGGAACTGAACCGGAAAAAAAAATAACGGTTACCGGCTCATGTCAAAACGGTTCGGCCACGCGCTGTTGACAATGAATGTGCTATCAATGCCATTTGTTTTTTAAGTGCCGTCAACTGACGCACACCTCGCTTACATATTTTTCTTCTCCACTCAGTCTTAGGAATATAAACGCTGCATCCATGAATCTTGACAAACGCTGCATCCATGAATCTTGACATAGGAACCAGTATTGCGCTGGTCGCGGCTTGCACGGAAAAAAGAGAATTGGAAGGCTGTGCAAAAAAAAAAAAAATTCGCGTCATGGGATTTTATTTTCCTACAATCTCGTAAATCCCAAATGCTGCTGTGTGCTCATTTCATAACACGTTTCTAGAACGTGATGTTGCAATTTTTTTTATTTTGATGTTGTTATTTTGATGTTATTTTGATTTTGTTATTTTGATGTTGCAATTTGTCATTTATAATTTCCGAACCGGTTCGCGAACCGGTTCAGCGCCCCGAACCGGTTCGCGAACCGGTTCGCGGATCGAATTAATCGAACCGGAACTGAACCGGAACAAAATAAATTTACCTGAACCTGAACCGTAACCGAACCCGTATTTTTTTCGGTTCCACACACTGATATAAGACACACTGTGAATTGTTTTTTCCGCAAAAAGATACTATGCATCACCCAACGCTCAGTTCTGTCCAAATCTAACTCTAGCGGTCCGAACCGAACCAGATGGCGAAGTTAGAGAACTAACAGGTATCCGATTCAAATGTTATAACTTTTAAGTTATTTTCTAAAAATCCGAATGAAAAAATGGGGCCGGCTTTTTGTAGTCGACGCCATTCCGCTCCATATGTTCGTGGGCATCGTCGGCAGCGTAATTTCATATCGACAATTTGCGAAAATTAGTTATAATTTTTGAGCCAAATAACAGCAAGCCTATGATCGACACTTTTCTTTTTTTAGTTTTGGTTTAAACCGCTAGCGCTGTACATTTGGGTGGAGAATGAGCGTTTGGCGATGCATAGTTTATTATTGCGGTGAAAATATTTTCAGGGACAAGGTAGCTTTCTGGATATTACAGCAAAGCTGTTCCGGGCTTGTGGCCTATTTCCAATAAAGAACAAGGTAGAGGCATCCAGGAATAATTTTGTTTTTTAAAGATATGCGGTGCACTTTTTATTATGGAGCACTTAGCTTCCTCATTCACCAAGGTGATTAATCTCCTATAGTTTCCCGGGCACCCGTAACCGCAGTGAAGTCTGACCTCTGTCACACTTTACTGCGGTTAAGGGTGCCCGTGTAATTAGGTGCAAATCGTGTTTTAATGTCGGGTTGGGAATTTTCTTTCCTCTGTAGTAGGAAATGAAGCGTATACATTCGACACGTACAAAACTCTAAACGTTGCGATATAAGATATTGTCTTAAAATCTTCAACGTAACCTTCCGGGATATATATCTACGTTGCTAACGCCGATTCAGTGTTGACATGAGTTCGATAGACGCACAAATGGCGCGAACACAAGAATGAAGAACGAGATGGGCTCCTCTGTTCGATGACGGGCAATGTTGGAGTCGGGACGGGTAAGGCGCCGCTCCGGGGAAAACTTGAGTTCGTCTGGCTGGCGTCTGGCTGGGGGATATCGGCGGTGACACGGCCTGTTACGTGGCTTACAGCCAACGGGAGCACTCCACGTTATGATTTATCAACGTCTTCCATCAATTCCTCCGCGCTCGACACAAAGGGATCTGCCTTCGAGAGCCGATCTCCCGGAGTGTGGTCCGTTGTCTACACCCTGGAGTCTCCCGCCGCTTCGGCTGATCTGGGGCGAACGTGTCTGCCTGGTCGCCCTTTGTCTGAAGAGGATGAATCGCCTCCAGGAGGTCTCCTTGTTTGAGCTGCCTTTCTCTATTGAAATGCTCGGCTTTGCATCGGCGCTTTCGTCTGTTTTTTGTTGTTGTTTTCTTTGTTTCGTCGGCGGTTTTTTCGTTTGAGTTTTCTTGCCAACTCCTGCGGGTGGGGTGTGGCTCTTTCTAGAGCCGAAGCAATCGTTCGTGGCTGTTTTTGTTGTCTTTTTTTTTTTCAAAGCGGAATCTAGGTTCATGAAAAATTTCTTGACCCGCTATAGCGGGGCTGCTGACACATCGTGTCCAATAAACGCGCGTTTGTGCGGTGGTCGACTCAGCTGGGCCTAGAGGAGAAGTCTTGAGATGAGTCTATGGGCTGAGGTATCGACGTCATACGTATTATTGTTCTAGATATTTTTTTGAAGATTGAAAATTGCATTGCGAAATTAATTATTTTTTTGTACGCCTTCGCTTTTTTTTGCGTGTGTGAAATTGATGTTTATTTAGCATGATTTAGGTAGTGCGTATAAACAAAAGAAAAGGTGTTTTGTTCTCGCCGGGCCTGGTTAAGTGTTCTGTGGTCTTCGGACTTTCTGGTATAATGGTATTGTCGAGGACATTCGGCGATCATGCCTGAGTTGTCGCTTACAGACGCGAAAATATTAAGTATAAATCAACGGAGAGAATGCCCGTTGACTTCAAGTAGAGATGCATTAATCTTGCTGACATTGATGTTTTGCTGCACGGTCGAGCCCACGGTTTACACTTGGGGGTTGAGAGCCAATGCCTCAGCCGACATTCGGATTTGAGCACGTGTAAAATAATCGCGATGCATCGTCAGCCTCAACCCGTGGTTGTGAGGAATATCTGTGGGAAAGAACTGATGCCAGATCACGTGATGTGAACTCCGGTTCGGGCCACTGATTGAGGACGTACAGCGGCTCAGTGTTCTTTGATTACTCGACGGCCGCTTGTTCGCTGTGAACAAAAAGAGATAGAGTTGCGATTTCGGCTAAAAGACGTTAAGAATTAATTTTAACGGTATTTATTGAATAAAATAGGATTGTAACACTCTCAAAGACCCCGATTAAAAGTATACACGTCTAGTCAGGTTGTTCCACTGCGGCGAAATTAATCTTCCACTAAATTGGCGTTTTATATCCCAATTTTCGTTTTGTTAGTCTCTCAAGTCAGATACAAGATGCCAATGTTGAAGGTTATACGAAGCCATTTTCAAACGACTTTCAGAACCAACCATTTTTGTTTATTACACCCGATGTCGTCAATAAAATATCCCTTTCAAATGATGTCTTCAAGTCAGACTCAGTGAAAATGGATACCACGATTAAACCCTTCGCGCTCGTCGCGAGGCAGACTGGTCTTTCACCCAGGTGGGCATAAGAACAGTCACCGAAACCGGCAAAGCAAACACCACTCCGGCTCACGAACAAGCGAACCAGTTCACTCTTTCTTCCTTGTGGACACATTGCAAGAAGAGTCACCGTGCACATAACGCGGCACCGTCACGCATGACCCCCCAATGCATTCCGAAAGAGCTACCATTCGCAGTTTGCACACGCAGCCATTCACTTGTCACTCGGAAACCGCGAGCGATCTAGAAGTTGACGTCCGACGGCGTCCTTCTACGACGCGTCGCCTCCAGCCGGGCAGATGGACGGTCACAGCATGGTCCGTCAGAAAGCCTAAATACGGCGTGAATACAACCGCCGCGAAATTTCCATACGCCGTGTCCGTTCATTCGAGCGGGTCCGTGGAGATCTCTTTTGTGCTGCGTCCTCTTCTCAACAGGAAGATGCGCATGACCTTGTCACTTTCCCGCCTCAGCCTTTGGCTCTCAGGTGCCCTTCCTCCCTGCGTTCTTGCTGTCTTCATGAGAGACGGGTTGATTGACGGGTCGAATATACTCGTCCCACGGGGCTCGTTGCAGAAAGAACGCAGCCCGAGAAAGACCTGTCGAGCCCAGGCCCCCACGCGTTTCTGTAGCGCGCTATATACGCCAAGACGCCACGCTGTTTCTGCGGACAGACGTTGAAGGCGACTTGTGTCCGAGTAATGATGTCTGACGGGGGCTGTCGAGCTTGCAGAGCGACCGGCTGCAGCGTCTTCGTCCTCTCCGTTGGGTGGGTCGCCTTCCTTCTTTGGAAAACAAGCGGCCGAGAGAGTTGATGTCTGGGAGGCAACAGTCCCGAGAGCGCGTATGGCAGACTCGTGGGCCGCGCGCGTCGCAGTTCCGCCGAACCGCGATGTCACCGGAGAAAGACAAAAGTGGTTTTGGGACGGTGAGCCTTCCGTGTGTTTATACGGAGGAATGTGAGGCGCGGAGGAACGTGTCATGCTGGGGGGGACCGGTGACACCGAGTTTCGGGGAAACGTAACTGCGGCCTGTGGCGAGCCTTTTTTTCTTCTTTTTTATGTTTTTTTATTTGAGGCGCGTTCAGAGACGTGTGCCTGTCAGTGGCAGAGCATGGATGGCCACTTTCGTTCACGCCTGGGTGGTTTGAAGCTGCTATCCTCGGACGTTTCGCTTCCATTGGAGTTTGGTAGACAGAAAACGTAAGTGGAAACATTGGGCCGGTGCCATCCGTTAGTAAATATTTAATTAAAAGAAGAGACGGCGCAAGAATACGGAAGCTTTTTCTCTGAGCTTAAGGCAGCCTACATGTAGAAGCGTGATAATCTTAAGCCTACGGTTTAGAAATCCACATGTAATCGGAGTACGGAGAGTGCATGGCGACTTTGCTCCAGTATTGTAGCCCTACACTCACAAGCGAGTAGAGGGCCAGGCTACAGATATAAATACAAATTAATCGTTGGTATAGGTTCCTTGTTTTCATATCCCGTTGCGTGGAACTATATATATATATATATATATATATATATATATATATATATATATATATATATATATATATATATATATATATATATATATATATATATATATATATATATACTTTGAGCCTTTCCACTCTGGTGAAGAAGGAAGACAAGCGAAGCTGTACTATGGTGGGAATGAAGTAATGGCCGGCCGCAAGTCGGGAAGCCAGAGTGGAAAGGTTGCCGCCGTCGCTCATAGATGGCGGTAGCTGTCTGGAGTGTTGTGTCGTCATTTATTTGTCCACGGACACGAAACTAGGGAAACTAGCCCTTAACAGCTCCGCTGTAAAAAACAATATGACCATAAGAAAGTGGCCTTTGTGGATATTTCATGCAGATCTTGTGTCAGATTTCTGCGTTTCGTCTCACTTTTAGTGGCTTCTCCAGCCGCGTGTATAGTGATTCAGAAATGACTGTCTTTCAAAGGATCAGCTCAAAGTACGACTCTCGTGTTCCTAAGTAACGACTCTTTCGCAGGGAGCGTTTTATTTTAGTTGCCTTACCCTGTTACTCGTCACGACAGTATACGATAAGCCCGAGGCACAGGAATGTCGATCGTTACATTGTGTAACGAATTGGATTCGGTGAACCCGTTGAGGATGGAAGCAGGTTGGTCCGCAGAATGCACGTCGAACTCATTCATTACGTACGTGTCACGAACCGAGCAGGCTTCTAGAACCAATTAAGGGTTCCCGTTGCTCTTAGGTCAGTTATCTTTTCGATCTGTCCCGCGTAGAAATTAATGGGCCCACTTATGCGAGGCGCACACACCTTCACAAAATAGATCAAGTTTGAGTTGCATGTCGACAGCATAATGATCTGTCATGGTTTTATAATTGTGTTTGCTTTAATCTGACAGTCTTAGCCGGAACGAGTTGTGGGACAAGAAAACAGCTTGCGCTAACAGTTAATACGGTTCTCACAGGGAACGTCGAGAGACCGTGAATGGCGCGTGCATGAATTCAAGTTAGAAGCTTCCGAAATTCGGTTTGTCTCCAGGTTAGTGTTAGGAAAGGCTCCAGGGCTGGTAAGAGATGCCCTGGCTCCTAAATGAAACAAACCAAATTAAGCTTTGTATTTCAATTGAATTACGGTAGAGTAAGTACATTGTCGGAATAAATACGAGCTGAAATATTCATGGCTATATATATATATATTTTTTTTTGGGGGGGGGGGTAGGAAGGGGGGGAGAGTGAGGATTTAGGAGGAAGCGCAGTGAAGCGAACAGCTCTTGGTTCATATTTTTTTGTAATATCCAGGTTGTTTGATTTTAATTCGAAGATATTTCTTTTAAAAATACGTGAAAGGTACAATGATGCGATTGGTGTAGGAAACTTATACGACCTTGGAAACATATTATAGAGGGTGATTCCTCACGTTCGTCAGATAATTAACTAGAATTTGTTCATTAACTTCTTAATTGGTGAAAATGATTAAATGGCTTTAATTAGAAACTTGCAGAGCGTCATCGAAAACCAGTAAGTCATCAATTTCAGATGGACTTGAAGCGCTGAGGGAGCGCCGGAGCTACCACCCGGGGCAAAAGGCACTATATATATACTCCAGCAGTGCGTAAACACGAATGATGAGATTTTCAGTGACAGTGCTGCACAGAGCTTCTGAGATGAAGTACAGCCATCGAATACCTAGAAGCCGCTAGAGCCGAGAAAATTCTTACCCCTATTATATGAGCCATTACAATATGCACCATTCCAATAAAAACACATCTTGCTGATAACGTTGTTGGCATTCGAATGAACGTTTGGATTGTTCGTTTATCGTTATACAAAGTGAAAGAACTTGCACGTACTCGCCACTGCATGGGATGCATTTTTAGAGCGCAGCTCTTAGGCGCCTGTTTCCGGCTTGAGCGGCGTCGCCGTCGGCGTCGGCGTAACCGCGCGGTGCATGTCGGGACATGTCGCGGGGGTCACGTGACCCCCGCGCGGTGCATGTTGGGACATGTCGCGGGGGTCACGTGACCCCCCCTCCCGACATGTTGGGACATGTCGGGGCGTCGGGGGTCACGTGACCCCCCCCCCGACGGCCACGTACGATGCATGTTGGGACATGTCGCGGGGTCACGTGACCCCCCTCCCGACATGTTGGGACATGTCGGGGGGGTCACGTGACCTCGAGGGGGTCACGTGACCTCGGGGGAATCACGTGACCCCGCCCCCGAGTCACGTGACCCCCCCCCGAGGAGAAGGAGGGTATACCCTCCCCTGAGTACCCTTCCTCCTCCTCCTCCTCAAGAGCTGCGCTCCAATTCGGTGTTACAGGGAGTTGTAAACGGCTTTCACTTTTTAACTAGACAGAATGCCTCAACAAATTGACTTTAGCTCTCTAATTGTGAACATTAGACATGTCTACAAATTGCAAATAAACGTGGTCAACGCTGGCTTCCAGGATACCTCGTTTTCTTGTAGTAAGCTTATTTTAGTAATTAGGCTCGTTGTTCAGAGCAGCATCAAATGGGCTGGGTCCACGATACACGACGTGATGCCCTTCATAGCGAGATGTTTCATAATATCGATGACAACGTTGCATAAAAAGGGCACTAACTGTATCTCAAATAAATCCGGCACTTGAGAGTTACGAATTATTTCCAAATCGCTTTATCGAAATCGAGGATTACGGCACCCTAAAGGAAGAGAGCGTCCTTGAACGAATTCCACCAACAAGCTTATACGTGCTCGCCGATAACCCAATACCTTTCAAAAGTGGAAACGCGTACTAAAATGGGTCATTACACTTAACACAAATGGTTTAGGGACGAAAATAAAACGTTTCACTGTGATGCGGCAAATCTATGAAAGTAATTCCCTACTCATCTACAAACCCTAGTTCTTTAAATATCAGATATCGATAAAATTACGAGAAATATATTGGGAAATTATTTTGCCACACCCCTTTTTATTACTGTTTTATTCTTCTCTCGCTTTCGTTGATCTGAACGATGTCGTACTTCAAACGACGAACCACCTCGACTTCATACACCTGCGCAAGTCCCTCCGCGTGCACAAAATGCGCCCCATTCAACCCGGGGGACGCAAAAAGCGCCGGCGACAACTCGGACGCGACTGTCACGCACACGGCTATAGCCTCTGCGGTCCCGTGTGTGTCACCGAGAAGATGTCGTCCCAGCTCAGGTGCGTCGCCCCGGCGGGGACCACCCGCCGCGAAGTGTGACAGGGAGCGTCGGGGGCAGCAAGCAGTCCGACCCGTGGAATGCAGCAGCAGCAGCACCCTGCTGCCGCTGCATTTCCTATCACGACAACCGGGAGCGTGGGCCTTTATCTACACAACGGGGAGGGAGGAAGAGAGATGCTGCTGCAGTCCTTGTTAGCTTCTTGGTCGAGGTGTGCGCTGCTTCTTCTCGCATGCTTGCCTGCTCGGGTTGATGTTGTCGTGGCGTCGGGGAGGAAGCGAACGGGCAACGCGATAATTGTGTTGCGGGTGTATATACGAAAGATAGAGTAGGACGACAGCAGGCATCCCTGCGCAGGCTGGTTGGTCGCTTTGACATTCGCTGGAAGCTGAAGGCTGACGTTGCTACGGGCTCTTGTTCTTTCTTTCTGTTCGCTTGTTTCTTTTTTCCCCTCGTCTAGGCGAGGACGGGGCTCGGTTTGACCAGGTTTGACAGCTGGCGTGTCGAGTTTGCGCATCTGGGCGTGCGAGCACTTTTCTACGGCAATTGTGGTTACGGCTTTTTTCTGGAGCTCTTTTTTCTTTAATGGGCTGCTCCGAAGGTGCCAGGATACATTTTTATTTGTTTTGCTTGTTTTCGAAATCATTGGTTCAAACTTGTTGGACATGAGACAGGATGAGAAAATATTGCCCATTATGATCGTGTCCCGACCGTACCAGGCAAAAGCGATTGCAAAATACTATATTCTCAAAAAACAAAATTGAGCTCACTACATGCAGCCTGCAGGCACCGATGTCTCCTGCCAACTTTAGAATGGTTTGTGAACCACGCTCTTTTGTGAGCTTAGTGCTGGAGGAACCTGTTTTATTTCTAAGCATCACCCGATATTACTTGTTCATCAAACGTGTCTTTATCACAAGCTCGAGGGAAAGAAATATTTACCCGACGTGATGACGTCCCGGGATACGTCGTCATGTTGAAATCCTGGACGAGGTGCCAGCCTTGTAACAAAGCTTTCGAGCGCTGCATATCCGTAACGAATGTCTCAGATTATCAGTAAGAATCCCCAGGAGCTCCAAGTTGTAGAATTTCCCTTGCTGCTGCCCGCCTCGGAGTAGGACTCAACGCACTCGTTCAACAACACGTAGTCATTTATTGACTGTTCACGCCATGCGCTCCACTTAAAATGCCCCGCTTATACTTCTGCCCCGCGACCTTTTATTAGTGGTGGAGCGCCACTCGCTTGGCCGCTTACGCTTCGTCACCTCGTGGTATGAATCAGGAGAGACGATTTAACATGCGTGCAATTTTGTCGATCGCCGCGGATCACCTAGTTGCCCACAAAGGAAATCCCCAATTCTTTGTTAGGATTGAAAAACGACTTTAATTGATGTCCGTCGTTGGTCTAGTCCCCTCTCACATTATTTGCATTCCCCACTTGTTTGTAATTCTTCGTGCAAAATGGCCTGTTTTTCTTTTTTAACATCATTTTGAATATAGATTTGAAACTAAAATGTAACCCTGTATCCGGCGGTACTCCAAGCATTATGAAAGTCTCGCAAGGCAGACCATACAACATCCTTTCATGTGCGCGATCCCTCTTTGGGTAGGCGAGGTCCAAAATTAGTATTACCCGAAACAGAGAGGATCGCTTCAGCCTGATGCTATCAGCGTCTATACACTCTAAACCCGGTAGCGGATGTATCCGCTATTTATCCACCACTTTTTTGCAAATTCGTGGTGGATATATTTGTGGCGAATATATCTGGGTCCGCTTGAAAATCTTTTATCTGGGTAACCTTGGCGAACTTTTATCTGGGTAACGTCGAAAATGTTTTATCTGGGTCACCTTGGAGAACTTTTATCTGGGTAACCTCGAAAATGTTTTACCTGGGTCACCTTGAAAATCTTTTATATGGGTCACCCCGGATATTTTTTTATCTGGGTCACCTCGAAGACTTTTTATTTGGGTCACATTAGATACTTCTTTATCTGGGTTGATTACAGAATAGTTCACCGCTACGAACCTTATTCGATACAAATTGAACCCTTCCTTTATAGGGCTACTAACGTCATCCACTAAACCTTGAACATATATGTTTTCAATATAGTGATGCAGTCGGCAGCAATGATAGCATGCATTTAAGTGTTGAGGACGGCGCTAGTGACGGTAAAAATGAATGAAGCTGAATTATATCTACAGCTAGAACTTTTCTTGCTCCTAAGCACGGGGTTGTCTAAAAGCTTCAAGAATACGTGAGAAGCAAAAAATAAATGGTACGGTTTTTCACATAGGATGCTCTATTTTTGCATCTAACATTATGAAAGAAGGACATGCCTCGTTACTACATTAGGTCACTTAACAGGCGGTTGTTGGCAGTGAGCGCATCGGATCGTTCTATGTCATCTTAGACACAATATGTTGCTGTATGTAAACTCCTGGATACTGTGAGCACGGGTACATCAGCAATTTTTCGTACCAGGGCTGTTTTTTTTTCGACTTCCGACAAATTGTGTGAAGAGAAAAGGAGCGATTAAAAGATATTTGTATATGCAGATTGCAGATACATGCTCTAGCCACTTTACCATATAATCATCGCATAGATTTAGGCAGCCATTATGACATTACAGAAGTTTTCGTATGCACCCCCTTTACCACTAGAAGGGGAGGGCATACGAAAGGGAGGAAGCATACAAAAGCTCGTGCCACGTCATAATGACTTCTATGTGGGTATTACTTGTAGGAGTATCTAGAGTATGTATCTACATTCTGTGTGTAATAAAATATTTTTAAGCACTATTGTTTTGTTTACTCAGTTCTTTGGAAGGGCTGTCAACCCTGGCGGAAGCCTCCTTTGGGAGGGCATCCAAAAGTTTGCACCACGTCATAACAACTGCCTTAAACATTAAAGGTAGCCAGAGTACATATATTAGCGTATATTAAAATATTTTAATCACTATTGCTGTTTTTACACATTTAATCGGAAGTTAAACAAAAAAATCTAATACTTTATTTGGAAGTTTGTGGGTATAAAATATGAACGCTTAGGTTAGTGCGCCCCAAAACCATTTTCCAACAAACTACTAGTTTTGAAGACAGCCCTTAAGCTTTAAAAAGGACAAAAAAAGCACAGCGATCGCGTGTTCGCGCAGTGTACTTAATCAGCTTCCTCCAGGCACTATACTAGGGTGTCTACCAATATGGTGCTTTCAAATTACCCGACTTTTCCAGGTTACCCCTACTCTATCATAATTCCCTGCTTGGTTCCGAGGGGGACAGGACGTATCTGGACCCTTAAGCACTGTTTATATGTGGAAAACACTGGCATATCTGGCGGCCAACAAAGCATTGGCCAATCACTATATCATACTGACCTTGTCAGTCTATTCTTTGATATTTCATCCTGAATAAATCTTTTAGCGCGAGCACAAGGAGAGCACCTCATCTTAGTACGAGCACAAGGATAGAAGCTCATCTTAGTGCGAGCGTTTCAAGAGGATGCGATCGGAGTTCCAGAGATTTGCGTCGGCACGCCAGCCGAGTTGCATGCAATTATGCCACACCACACGCGCGTAATTTTCGGTAGCTCAGAGAAAGAAAAGCTCAATTTCCTTGAATGCGAGGTGGATATTCCCCGACTTTTCAAACTCGCCAAATTCGCTGACAATTACAGGTTTACTGCTTGCCAGGTTGGTAGACAGTCCGTATACAAGGTAGACCATATGGATCTTCAGTGTTTGTGTAACTGTTGATAGCCTGTTGGCATTCAAGAGGTACTGAAAAGTAAGGCATTAAACTAAATCAGCCAAAAGAACGTAACAAAAAGATACGCGAAGCAAAGGTTAAACAATTTGAAACATTTTTATTTGATCTTAAAATATTGGCACAGTGAATCCTGGTGAGCTTCCAGAAATAATATATGCATATAAGGAAACGTGACTGTGCTTGTGGTATTCTCTTGAGAAGACGAGAGTTCATTTCAATCAAGCTGTTTACCTATAGCCATTGCAGACGGGTCAGGACCACTGCATCCAGGTAAGCTGTCTTCTTGCAGGTCTGACGCTAGAATGAGTACCATATAACTTTTAGTAACCGTGTACCTGTTCTGATAAAGCATTTCACGTGTTAGCATAGTATATATAATCCGCGCGATTAAGTTTGGCACCTCAAAATGGCGTTCCCGTCACTCAACCGCGTAAATTATCACGAAGATTGTAGTAACGTATTACAAACTTAAGTTACGTCGTAACGAAAGCGTTGCACAGTGATGAGAACCTGCAGGAACAAGCTAATGGTCGCACTCAAGTGTTGTCAGCAAAACGTTTTAACTTTGTAGATATTATCCCCGCCTCTCTCCTCTCTCTCCACAAGTACACAGTTGTACTACCAAGAAAATAAAGTAGCGTTCAATAAAAACAAATAATTTATCGGCAAATAAAAACCAATTTTACACAAAGGACATGTATTTTAAGTGCTTATACACATATAAAATTACCATAATAATTGCCGAGCGAAAGAAAAGGAGGCACGACGAGGTGGCAATCAGCTCGATGAAACTACGCTTCATCGGCAGATCCTTTCGTCGACATGCAACGTTTCATCGATAGTTCGTTGTATCGAAAGGTTTCCCGCGTTCATTTCACCGACGTACGCGGCACCCGGATTTGATTTTAGAAGAAAGCCAAGAAACGAGTTTCGACGAAACGAAGCGTGTGTCCAAGAAAAAATGTGCCATGAGAAGTGTTTCGGCTAAACGATACGAACCCGATACAAAGCTATATGCGAGCACACCGAGCCATTCACGAGAAAGCCTTTGTCATGACCATGATTGCTTCCTTAGAATTCGTTCAGTCGATCCCACCGCCTCCCTTGCTGAAGCCCAGACAATGGCCGATGCCATCAAGCTCCTCTACACACTATCCCCCTCCCCCTCTAACACATCTTCGTAACCGACTCGCAGCAAAGCGTCGGAAACGTATAAGCACTCGGTATCTACAGAGTTTCCCTCTGCACCATAACTACCGCCCTCCACCTAAGGCCACAAATGTTCCTCCGCATCACCTGGACACCTGGCCATGGAGCTATCGCAGGTAACGTTCGAGCAAACGCGCTCGCCCGAGTCAATTTCACTCCGGGGCCTACGATCTCCTGGCCAAACCAGTACCTGCCTGAGGACCAAAAACGTGCCCTCCGTCGCTTCCGAAGACCAACCATGCATCACCTCCTCCTCCTCTCCCTTTCCCGATCGCAGTCCGCCACCCTACAACAAGCCTAAACCGACTCTATCCCAACCCCAGATATTATGCACCGCATCCTAAACTTCCCCAGACACCCACCCATCCTGCTCTACCTCTGAACTTATCTTCTGGAGCTGTTCACGCTCCCAAACCCTCCTCTCTCCGCGCCCCCCCCAACCAACACACACTCTTTCCCTACACCCCCCCCCCACCACCTGGAAAGAATGGCTCACTCACCCCTCACACTGTAAGCTCTCCCAGCGTCGCCTCTTGGAGCACATATCCAGGGTGTCTAAGGGCTTTGACCTAGACACCCTACGTAGCCCTTCACCCCTTTAAGCCAGAATGGCACAATAAAGACGTCTCTCTCTCTCTCTCTCTGTCACCCAGTCGACGGGTTCGCGCAGTTATGAAGACAGCGAACTCTCAATTTTCCAGGCCGTGCGGACTTCTGGAAACGCTTTAGAACGGGTCCCTATCGTTTCATCAAAACTCGTTTCGTGGGATTGCGTTTCGCGGACAACTTTTCATAGACACACGTTTCGTCGACACTGCATGGTTTCGTGGAAGCTCGTTACGTGAACACATATCCTCCTGCGACGTTTCGTCCCAGGAGGATATGTGTTCACGAAATGCGACCGTAACACACCTTGCGACGAACCCTCGCGAGGAGTGTCGACGAAACGAACGCGGAAAGCCTTGCGATAAAACAATCTATCGAAGAAACGTCGCACCACTTTAAAACAGGTTCAGCTAGTTCACTTCATTTCCACAAGCGCGAACGGATTCCAGAACACTAATTACTTATATCCGCCAGACCTTCGCTAGGCGAGAAGATAGTTCATTTTTACAAACATACTTGCAAAATCAGAGGTAAAGAAATGAGCTGTGAAAACTTACCGAATTCACTGTGCGAAACCGGGCGGTGCCAGCAATCCATGCAAGCACCGAGTGGAATGTCCGGGGCAAGCTGAACTAACTCAACCGTTCTAACGTAGCGCTCGCACCGACACTCAGCACAGTCACCGCGCAAAGCGCCGCGGAGGTCACGACTTGTTACCTCCATTATAGCACCTTTCGTCTGAATATCGCTTCTCTCTTTTGGTACATCCCGCGCTTTTGAAAATTTATGACTTCCCATTGGCTGGCGTTTTCCCGGGATCGGCGTCGTGGCGTCGTGTTGTAGCATGTTTTTTTTTTTCTTTCTGTCGGCTTGAGGCTCTTTCTTTACAGCCAACTCTTCGTCCCCCCTTCTCCCTCCCCTCCCCCGACGGTACGGTGAAAGATTCAAAAACAAAAACAAAACAAAAAAGCAAACAGAAAGAACAATTGGCCGCAGATTTTACTTCTTTGTTTCTTCGTTTTCGAGCACAAGTCAGGTTTCGCCATGGGCTTTGCTGTGCGCTCTAAGATTCATCCGCTACCGATCTATTTTAACCAAAACGCAAAATGTAAAGAAAACAAGGTCGCTTAACCTTGAAAAATCCTTTTCGCTACAGCGTGGGGAAAAATATTCGCTACGAAGGGATTGTATCTTTTTTGATGAATTCATTCGCTACGTACCTATTTTTGTATGTTAGGTTGCTCAACATTTTGTTGTTATTTTACTTTTTTGTGTCTGTAGCGAATACAGGACTGTGGAAGCCGGCTTTTTATCGCTGTTGTAGCGAATATATTCGCTACAACAGCGAATATATTCGCTACAAGCGCTTTTATTCGCTATATATTCGCTACAGAGATTTAGAG